>JAQZBX010008944.1:0-47077 GCA_029593785.1 Cabassous unicinctus | reverse complement strand
CTATCAGACATTTAAAAATTATTAAAAGATGTTAAACTTCCTATAAATTTTTGACAGTTGTCATGTCTGGAAGCCTTGATGAATTAAGTGAGAAAAGAATAACATGACACAGCAGGATTATTGATGAGGGTTTGGAATTTTAAGCCTACAATGAATGGGCAAAATGCTGAAATAGCTATGGAATATAGTGAATTGTGCAAATCTTTGGTTTGCTATGGTCTGTCTTCATCAAGGAACTGGAGAAGTAGATCTAGGAACTAGAGAGTTAGGCCATATGTAAGTTATCATTAGAAATCACATTAAAGGACAGAGGACCCCATGGGTTTAATTTAAAATGAACAGCTTGAGAATATTAATGAGTGTTAAACTTTCAGAGGCCTAATATGAACCATAAGGAGGCCTAATTCTCAAATTGATATAAACTGTTGAAGGGTAGTTACTTCTACACTATTCTTTCTCCTGTTTTCTCTCTTCTAGCAAGAAGTCTGAAAATTTATCACAAAGTTGAAAAACCTTTAACTAGTCCCATTGGTCACATAATTATATTCCTTGTGTCTTTTCTATCCCCTGCAGCTTTATATAATATATTCTAGAGTCTACCACATTTTCTATTCCCAGGCCTAGAGAATTTTATGACCATCTATGAAATTCTAATTTTTTATATTATGAAAAAATGTAACTTTTGACCTTATTAGTCCATTTTGACTAAGGAGGATATAAAAAATCTTTTGACAATAAGAAATATGGTATATCTGGAGATGTTGGAAGTAAAACCTCTGAACATCCACATTTGCTTACTTATGATTAATTCTATACTATGAAATGTAACAGGTTCTTAGTTTGATGTAAAATTTACAAAACTTAAACTGGAGTTTCTGTACAGTCCATCTTTCCCATTATCAGCTAATGAAGCTGGGCTTTGGAAGCAGTTTATAGTACTTCTGTTTTATTCTTGTTGAATATTATTTTATTGTATCTATTATATCACACCATCCTTTCGATATCTTTTTAGATCTATCATCTAACATATTTCATGCCTCTTTTCTGTTTATGTTTCTCTCAGTTGCTTTATAAATGATAGAGTTAAAGGTGGAGATTTGTCTCATATCTTTCAAAAACTTTGCTATTAATGTATAAAATATTAACACTTCTGATAACCAACACACCATCAGTCCTAGCATCCAGCCAATATTTCCAGATATTGAAAAATAGTCATAAGAAATTGCAACAAATTCTGTAAAATTCAAAATTACTAAATCAACCTGTTACTGGAAATGGTGTCTAGGTTCTTGGCTTCATCACAAGAAATAATTCAAGAATGAGCCACAAATTAATTAGGCAAGCAGAGAACTTACTGAGGAGTAGAGCAAGAAAATAGAAGTATGCCTTTAGAGTGTAAGGTGGGCATTTTCAAGGAAGAATATATGAAATTCTGCCCTGGGGTCTCCTGTTTTATGGGGGTGGTGGTGGTACTGGACTCCAGGGTCTACACTGTTTGGCATATTTGAGACAAAGCAGGGAAGCTCTTTTGGGTGATTTGATTCTCTTAGGGGTTAGGGTCTACAGTCCAGTGGTGATTGGCTCCTAGTTCTTGCTCCCACAAGGGGCCTATGAAAATGGGTGGATAGTGTAGGAATATCCTTTTTCCCTGCTTTTCTTCTGTTGGGTGGGCATTGTCAGCTACATTCCCATGACTTGTTTATGCAGTCAGTGGACACATGCTGCCTGTGTTGCTTCTGCAGCTGATAGATGTAAGCTGCAAGCTGCTTTCCCATCACTTCAGCAGGCACTAGCTGCCTACTGATAACCTGCCTACATGAGTCCAGCAGGATGCTATTCCCATTTTTTCTACTGGGTGGTGTTTGTGTGGAAATTTATTAGGTTTTCTGCCTCTCCTCCTTAGGTTCCTATTTTATCCTGTCTCAGACCCCTACCCCCTTAGTCAATCATTTTAAGTGACCCAGTCAAAAAAAAAAGTTCATTTGAACTTTTACTCCATCAGCCCCTCTGTGTCCTCATGAGTGTTTCAACTTCCAGATCCTCCTACCTTCTCTTTAATATTTTAGTTCAAAATCATTTCTCTTCTGGATTTTTAGATTATCAATGTTTTTGGCTTTTCCTCAAATCACATATACAGGTTTCTATTTACAAAGAATTTTGTAAATCTTCATCATCCTATCACTACCACCATCACCATCATAATGTTTGCATATTTATACTCCCCTAGCATCTTTTTGCACTCTACATTTTCTGAAATATAATGAGTCATAATCAGTTACCTCAATAGCAAGCCCAAACTTCTGTTAATGATGTCACTTGACTTGGAAAGCTGTACTCTTTTAATCACACACTTGCTGACCTTTCTTTCTCATCATAAATCCTGGAATATATTTATTTTTCTAAATATTCATTCTTCATTTTTTCTAGTCTACAGAATTGCTATTTAAAAGTTATCTGCTATTGAAGAATCTCTTTGACCTTTCCTAATAAGTTTTAACTAATTTCCTCCACAATGGAAATAACACTTCGCTGGAAATAAGCAAGGCCAAAAGTTCAACTCTGTTGGCGACACAATTGTTCTCTAGTGCCCTGGGACTTCAGCAGCTAGCCATCAGTGTCTGTTGTTTATTTAATCAACATGGTAACCAAAAACACCTGCCTTTATATATTCCAGAAATTAGAGGAAGTGCACAGAGCTTGTTTACCTAATTAGAGAACAAGATGTCAATTTTTCCATCTGCATCAGTGACTACCAAAAGCCAACCTCCATCTTCTTACAACATCAGATTATAGAAAGACAAATTGTGTTTAATGTTTTCTCAAGACAGGCAAAGACAACCTTAACCAGAGTTGTTGCTTAGCACTGAAGCAAAAATAAATATGCTAATAGACAAATAAAACACCACCACCAACAAAGCAAGCAAGGAAACCAATAAACAAATAAAGACATTCCTTTGTTCATGGCTAAATTGGATCTGATAATGATTGAACAGAGTCTGAAAAGTGCTTAGGTATGTAGGTGCTATCACATTTAATCCTTAAATAACATAAATGTAACATTTTTAAACATCGCTTGACTTGTAAAGAAGCCAAAGCTCAAAGAGCTAATACATTTTTTCCTGGTCACACAGCTAGTAAATTGGTGTGTATTTATCCTTTTCATTTTATCGTCCACATTCTGCTACATAAAATCTCCATTTTGGTCAGGTATTCTTCCTTGCAGGCCTCTAAAGATACATTGTGCATTTCAGCTGTTATCATTTTATTTTTCTACACTTACTGAAGACATTTCTTCAGCATTGTTCTAAAAGTTCAGGGTAGTCTTCCGTAATACAGTTTACAGTTTTCAGTGTCATTATTTACCAGAATCTCAGTGCTATACAGTTCATTTCATAGATCCCCATTATTAATGCTGAAATCCAGATATGATTAAGTTTAAATTTTATGAATCATACATTATAGATTTCAAAATTAAGTAACTTGCCCAATACGGCATACCAGTAAGTGGGCCAAAGCAAGATTTAAAGCCAGATTCATCTTCTTAGCCTTTTACCACCCAGACCACACCAGTGGAGTCACATTGCCAAATATCTCACATATAATCAATACTATTAAAGTAATTTTCAATATGGTTCACTGACTGATTTTTCACTCATGGGAACAATTTGAAATCTAATTCTGTATTGGGTGTTTGAACAATGTTTTTGGAGCATCTATTCATTACACTATCTGCCAGCCATGGAAGAGAGACATATGTAAGAGAATATCTATGTCTGCAAAGGAGCTCACCATTGAGGAGGAAATATATGCATGGGAATAAAATCTTCCAATGAAGAGTGACAAGTGATAGAGTAGATATTTACTTTCACAGGGGAAAGGTGCCCTCTACAGTACTACACATTTAGGAGCAACACATTTCTACTTCCCCATATGCATGGACCATGCAGTATGATTTGGGATTCCTTGAATAATTTACCCTATGCATCCATGAATGTCAAAAGTTCGAACTTGGAGCTAGAGTATCTTTGTACACTCAGATCAGTCCCCTCCAGGATTCAGGTTACAGACCACCTCATTTTTTCTGGACATTTTCTTTAAAGTCAATCCCAATCCCAATTCAGAATTGATTCACTGTGCTTCCATTGAACGCATTCTGGATGTGCATACTCTACCAGGACACCAATAGTGTTTCTGAAAGGTTAGGATCGCGTAATCTGGGCCTGCACAAGGCAACATGGTGCTTAAAGATAAGATCATGCTGTTTGGATACTCCCTAACCTATTGTGTGTATGTGTGCACGTGCACAGGTGTGTGTGTGTGTGTGTGTGTATTTCCAGTACAATGGTTGTCTTTTTAATTCATTTATGGTGTCTTGTCTTATGTTTTTAATTTAGGGTAGCCATATTTATTAATTTTTTCTGTTTTATGTTCTTCTATATTAGAAAAAAAAAAAAAAGCTCCTTCCCTGTGCTGTAGTTGCAAAGATTATGTTCTATTTTTTCAATAATTTTTAGACAGGTATTTAATCCACATGACATTTATTGGTGCAAATGCTATGAGTTAAGAATTGAATTTTAATATTTTTCATTTGGGACATCAATTATTTCTATATAATTTATTGGCCAATTGGTCCTGTCTCCACTGACTTGTGCCGCCACTATTATTATCAACACAGTTTGTGTGAGGGTGGAAATACCAGTCTGCTTGCCTTGCGTTTCCATGCCCAGGGATTCCCATTAGAGTAACATTCTTGGTTGACTCTTGCCCCCCTCTCCCTCCTGCTCCCTTTGGAACTTATCTGATTGTTGATTATAGGCAACAGCTTGGCTCATTTGATTTGTTGCCCTTTTCCTGGAGCTACAGTCCTGTGCTGCCTGTGATCCAGAGTCTGAATATGGTTATTTTCTATATTTTCTCCAGGTGTCTAGTTGTTATAATCAGAAGGTGATTTCAGAATATCTTCCTTCTTCATGGCTAAAAAGAGAAATCTTTCCAAGTCTTTTCCTTTCCTTTTTGATCCTGGTTATGTGAATAGTTAAGAGCATTTAAAAATATTTCATTCTTTGTGCTTAGAGCCGAATTGGGGAAGACACACTCTTCATCAGAATTCTCAGATGACTCACTTTAATTTCCTTCTTTTAAAATGTCTTAAAATACCTATGTGAGCCACACAATTAAAACTCATTTTTAATCAAATAGCGCTTTCTTAGCTATAAGGTATAAATAATAGAAACCCAACTCAAAATAGATCAAGAGGGAAAAAAAAGATTAATATGTTTATGTAAGCATGTAGAATTACTGATTTTAATTACCATTGAGTTCAGGGACCCAAAACAATTTCTTTAGGCCTCTCTCTTTCTCCCCATTTTATTGTCATTTCTGGAGTCTGCTTCCTTTGACATTGGCCTCTTCCTCTCCTTCTGCAATTTTGACATTCCTTCAGTGACTAATAGCAGTCTTAGTGGAAAAAGAATTTCCACTGTACTTACAGCAGTTTGTTTGCTTCCTGCAGCCACTCCAGCTACCCGCTATACTAAAGAGAATGAAGTATGCTGATTAGCCTGGCCTGAGCCACATGACCACTATGCACCACAGATTTGGAAAAAATCCTGGACACACAAGAACAGATGCCCATTATAATTATACACTGTCTTTTATTTGTCCAGCTTGTTTTAGTCATACTTAATTTCTATAAACTCCTTGAAGATTCAAACACTAACTTGACAGTTGCAGAACCACCCCAAAAAAGACCTAAAAGAAAAATAGTAGCATCCTGGCAATAGACTTCTTTTCCAGCCTTATTTTTTAACTACTTCCCGAAGTTAAACAACAATCAAACTGCTCTATTCACCGTCTTATTGAATTATGCCTTGAGTTTTCCTCTGCCTCATTGCTCAAACCACTCTTTCCATGTGGAATGTTTCCAGACCCCACAGTCCCAGCCTGTGAAAAATCTTCCACATTCATCAAGGTTCAAGCTATAAAGGCTTACTTAATCATCCATCTCTGTTTCTCTTTTCTCCGAAATTTCTTAAGGGATCAAGCCATTCCTTGTGCACTTTTATACCTTGTACACTTAGCACACTTTGCTTAGAAATATTAGCTCTGATTTATACACACACACATACATTATACTATATACATATGCATATATATATCTTACTTACTATGGTTTAAATTTCTTTAGGGCAGACATTTTGCATCATACCTGAAGTGTGAGTAATGGGATTAAGAAGACAAACTTTGACGTCAATTAGCTCTGAGTTTGATTTCAAGTACAACCTCTCACTTTATGTAAGATGTTCCTTGGCCATGTAAATTAATCTCTGGGACTCAGTTTTATGTTTGTCATGTGGGGATAGTGATACCTGTCTCAATTCTGTAAGTTCTGTAAAACATTCTGGGCCATTTTCTTACAATAAACTTTTCTTAATTCCTCATATAACCATCACCAGGACTTATTCCCAGCCAGAGCTAAACAAGTATTTGTTGATTAGATGGATATTACAAATTTAGTAAGATATAAGACAACTACTTGACCTATTATATGTCTTTGTTTGCCTGGGCAGAATTGGAAGAGACATTAAAATGCAGAAACAAAGTTGATTTTTCCTAATCCTTAGTTTATTTCTGTAATGGACAGAAAACATTGGTTTTGGCTTTTCAGTGGGATTATGATTATGTTACTCCTTTAATTTTTTTTTATTTATTTAAAAGGAATATCTCACCCTAATGGTTTGATAAGGGTTATTAATAGATCATTGTTGGCCACATCAACAAAATCCTTTTCTAAACAAAATAACCTTAGGTTACGATTTTTGTCCATCTTTTCTTTACTTGAAACTGGGCTGAGGATTGGAAAACAGGGAGAAAAAGAAAAAAAAAATTTTTTTTTACCAGCCTTACCAGGGCAAGAAGGAATCCTTGTTAAGAATAGTTATTCATTAAAAAATGTTTAGTCAATGGCACAGAAAGAAGTTTAGTAATGCCATTTAATTAGATGATGAAATTAAAATTATTTAGGCAATTCAAGTAAGAGCATATTTCTTATCCTAAGCATGCTTTCTTACCAAAACCATGCTACCTTTTGACTAGCTTTAAGAAAACAGATTGGTTAAAAAGTGTATGAACAACTGTGCTATGAAATCTTTTTGGACCAACTCTAAAATAGTCTGCTGTTTTTAAAAAAAAAAATAGAGAAATTTGGGGAGTGGATGTGGCTCAAGTGGTTGAGCATCTTCTTCCCACATGGGAGGTACTGGGTTCCGTTCCCAGTGACTCCTAAACAACAACAAAAACAAACAACGAGCAAAACAAACAAAAAAACCAACTCAGGGAAGCCGATGTGGCTCAGTGGTTGAGCACTGGCTTCCCACATAAGAGGTCCAGGGTTCAATCCTGATTCCTCAAAAAAAAGAGAAAGAGAGAGAAATTTGCATGCCAAAAGGATTTTTGCTTGTAGTGTTTACCCTCAAGTCCTGCTTCTTTTTTACTTATCTGAAGTCATGATTTTGCATTTGCAACATTTAAACCTCTTCCTCAGAGACAGAGGTGCTATCACAAGTAGTTTAGAATTTAAGAACTGAAGGAAGCAGCTGGAGAAAATTAACTTTAAAGAAACAAAGATCCTGTTTTCATAGTAATTTACCATGCAATGCATAACAAAGAAGGAGGAAGACAATGTAATACAGTCCTGTGATATATGCCTTGGGAAATATTATCTCATTATGTAAGTTAACTATTTGTGATGTCAGCCCTATTTTAATGCCACTGAGACTATCAGTAAGGCATCTCTAAATCATGCTTCCTCTGTTGGGAAAGCAAAATGAAAGCAGAGATTAAAGAATGAAATACTAAGTGAGGGAAGAATTTAATATATTTTTTATGGCTCTATGTGACTAAATTTTTAATGAAGCCTGATCATTTAACATATTAGTTATATTTATCACATTGTATAAAAATTATCAGCTGATCTCTTATTTACCCTAAATTTGCAAACCCTTTGAATTTACCCATTCGTTTTTATTCTGTTCTTATCAAATACATATTAATTGAAATGTTACAAAACATGAATTCATTCTAAGATTATTTTGTTAGTCAAGAATTATAAGTAGAGACAGGTTTTTAAAATAAATTGGATCACATATCTATAAAAAACATAAATGGAATATTAAATGGATAAAGGACTGATAGTTCCTGTCTTATATAAAGCCAGAACTATCTAAATTGCTTTCATTTTTTTATCTACTCACATTATTATTTTTCTTTACCAGTGAGAGTACATAAAAAATTGATTATCCTAACCCAAATTTCTGGCATATTTACCTCATAATAAAAATATGGAATGGGTAAATATTTATATAACGAAATTTTCTTATTTAATTTAGGCTCATTGAGGTGCTGAAAATCCAATCAAATAAACATAAAACAAAATGAGAAAAAAAAATGTTTGGAACTCTATGACACCAAAACAAATAGTGATTTGGTCAAGTTAGTTTACTCTAGCACTCAGTCAGTGAAAGAAGTCAAACCAACCAATCAATAATAAATTTACTATTGATTCATTGAATTGTGATTTTTACTGAAACTCAAATAGAAAGCAACATATGTACATATGAAACTCAGGAGGCTTCTGGGAAATCATCAAAGATTTAGTCAACTACTGGCCCCACAGGGAAACTTTTTTAGCTTGGGGTCTCATAATCGCAAGGTGTAAATAAAAACAAATGGGTATTAGAAGCCGTAAAAGAAAGAGAACCATCTATTCTTTTCAGCCTTCACCTTTTTTTATCAATGTTTCCACATTTCTTCTTCAGATTAATTCTTTTAAACTTGATGGTCATATATGTTTTAGGTTTTGTCCTGAAAAAATGATTTAATTCACAGTTCTCCTTGGCTCCTTCTTCTTCTGAGTGGAAACTCCAGTACTTTTAAGGTGGCCATACAACCCAGTTTGCTTGGGAAAATTGTTTACACCTGTTTTCCTGACCTAAGTTTTAATAGAACCCTGTGTCTCCTCACACATGCCCCAGTTTAGGATGATACATTTTATGATTACTCCATCCATAGTCAAAGACCTAAATGGACCAGCCCAGGACTGACTTCTTCAATATGAAGAAAGTCATATACATAAGACATACATACCTAAAATAATCTCCCCACTCTCATTCTTTCTTACACATACATACATACACATACACACATACACAAAGACACACATGAGATGAGTAAAAGGAAAATTAGAAAAGAAAGAGATTTGGAATGGCTTTGGATATACACCAGATATTGATCTGAACATTGATGATGGAGAGAAAGAAAGGAGCAGTCTATTCCGAGTAGAAAAATAATCTGTATGTATCAGTTTCCTATTGTTAATTTAGAAATTATTATAAGTTTAATTTTTTAAAAACAAATTTATTGTCTTACACTTCTGGAGGACAGAATTATAAAGTCAGTCTTATTGGACTAAAATCAAGATGTCAAAATTTCTGGTTCCTTCTGAAGCCACTAAGGAGCACCTGTAACTTACTTCTTCCAGTTTAGAGATACTGGCAACATTCCTATGCTTGTAACAACAGCCCTCCAACCTCTATTTCTATTGTCACATCAACTTCTCTCTGATATTGACTCACTTATCTCCCTATTCTAAGGATTCTTGTGATTATAATGGGCCCATCCAGATAATCCAGAATAATCTCCCCATCTTAAGATCTTTACTTTAGTCAAATACGTAAAGTCTCTTTTGCCATTGAGGTAACATACTCAATTATTATTATTTTTTACCACAGTCCCCCCTCTAGTCTCCAAAATTCATACCCTTTCCATGTAAAATCTCTCTTTACTCTTCTCTCTCCCCCTAATAAAAATTCCATTCTGCAGAGAAGATCTTCCAGGTCCTCTTTTTTAAATCACATTCACTCACCTCTCTTTCTCAGGCTGGTTTTCCTCTCTTCCAAATTCCCTTATCCCTTTTCTCATGCTTTTCTTTTATAAACACTTAAACTAATGTTAACTTCTTTGATTCTCACCTAGTAGATTAATCAGCAACAAATGAAAACATAGAAAATAGGAATAATATATTCAGTCCTCTTTGTCCACTGTCACACAAGTAAACAGGTTGTCATAAAATAATGTTTAAAATATGAGGCACAGGGAACATGATCAACTCCAAGTAACATTTTGGAGGCATCCAACTCAAGCTGGAGACAGTGTTGAAGGTTCCCTGGAAGATGTGATACTGAAATGAATTTAAAATTATGAAAATATATTGTCAAACAAAGTTTGAGGTAGGTAACAAGTCAATTGCAGGAGTAACATGTCTAAATAACAACTTTGGAAACAAGTGATTTTTTTTTGGTGAGAGCTGATTAGTCAGTATGGATTACTGAACACTCATTAGTAGTAGGTGGGTGGAAGGATGTGAATCTGGTAAGGCATTCATAGAAGGAGAATTTGCTTTAGATGTTGATTTATGGAATCTGCAATGAAATGTGAAGACAATAGGAAGCCAATAAGAGTTGCTTTTATAGCTTTAGGAAAGGGATTATAAGTAGGATGAATTGCTACACAATTGTATTTTCATTTTTAGCAATGTTCAATTAGCAATATATAGAACGAGTGGAAGAAGACAAGTCTGTAGGCAGAGAGACACATAATATGGTAGCCCCCATCAATGTCCACAGCCTATTCCCCATGTTACCTTACATAGTAAAAGGGATTTTTTAGATGTGATCAAGGTTAAGGACCTTGGGATTGGAAAATTATCCTGAATTGCTGGGTTAACTCAATCTAACCCACTTAAAAGTGGAAGAGGAAGACTGAAGAATGGGCACAGAGATGCAACATGAAAAGAGTTTGAACCACCATTGTTGGATTTAAAGATGGAGATGGGAGGCAAAAGCCAAAGAATATGGCAGTGTTTTGAAGCTAAAACAGCCTTTACCTTACAACCTACAAGAAAATTGGAACTTGGTCCTATAGCCAAAAGGAACCGAATTGTTGCATTCTTCCAACAACCCAAATGAAGAAGAAACAAATTCTTCCCTAATGCCTCCAGAAAGGATTACAGCTGATGACACCATGATTTTAGTCCCATATGGTTGTGACTAGACTTGGACTTACATCACTCTAAGATAATAAATTTGTATTGTTTTAAGACACCAAGTTTGTTGTAATTTGTTACAAGAGTAATAACAAACTAATACAAGTTTATCTTACACTTCGGGAAGCAGGTATATTTATGCAGGTGATAAATGATGATTGTCTGACTAAAGAAATGATAGTTGTTAAAGTAGTATTAAAAGAGGAGAATCGATAAATCTGTTGTTTGGATAACGTCAGTGTAAAGAGAAAGAAATGTCAAGAATGGCCCATAGTAATTTTTAATAGGGTTAGACTTTTCATTTTTTTCTATTTTACTAGAGAAGATAGACAAATAGTTTGGGATAGGAGTCAGAAATTAATTTTGGGCACAATGAACTCAAAGTTCTTGTGTGACATCCAAGTGGAGATGCACAGTTTATTGTATCAAAAAAGTCCAGATTAAATATATATATATATATATATATATATGTATATACTTAATCATTTACATAAATTATATTTAAAGCACAAGAATGTATTGGATCTAGAGAAGGAAGGGAAGCAAAATAAGGATGAGTCCCAGGGCAGCAGAAACATTCAAAGGGAGGATGGTGAAAAATAATAAGGGAGATTGTATAAGATACAGGCAGAAAATAAAGTGGTATCATGAAACTAGAATGGTGAGAATTTCAATTACTTAATTTTTGGCCAAGAATATCAAAAATAAATTCTGTGCCACAGTCTTATAAAATAAAGACTCAAACTCTTTCTACTAAATAAAAATTAAAGCATGTGCCCCTTGGCCAAAACAATTTGCACTAAGAAATAAAGAGGGAAGAAGTGATTGTAGTAGATTGGAAAGGAAGCCACATTTGTAGACAATACTTTCAAATGAAGAATACAGAAATAAGACTGTTTATTCATGTTGAGGAAGGGATTTTTATTTTTTTGTTTCTGTCTTACTTGGGGATGATACTTGCTGTGGTGTGAATATCCTATACCTCAATGACTTAATACAATAGAATTAAAAAAAAAAAAATTCCCCACCCCCTTGCTGTTTGCATTTGCTGTCTGTTTGTGTTCCTTGTTTCTTTAGGAGAAACTGGGTACCAAACCTGGGACCTCTGGTGTGGGAGGGAGGTGCCCAATCGCTTGAGCCACCTCTGTTCCCTGCTTTGTTGTGTCTCTAATGTTTTTCCTTCTTGTGTCTCTTGTTGTATCATCTTGTTGCATCAGCTTCCCGCACCTTCCATTTGCATCAGCTTGCTGTTTTTCTCATCTTCTTTAAGAGGCACCAGGAACCTTCACTCCCTGCTTTGTTATTTCTCTCATTCTGTTTTTCTTCTTGTGTCTCTTGTTGCATCAGCTTGCTGTGCCTGCCTGTCATGCCAGCTGGCTGTTTTTTTTTTTAGGAGGCACTGGGAATAAACCAGGGACCTCACATGTGGTAGGTGGGAGCTCAATTGCTTGAGCCACTTCCACTTCCCTAGAATTTTTTTTTTTAGTTACTTAACAATCCTTCTCATATATCTTGATCATAAGAGTTTTTCAGAACCCAATTTTTCTTCCATTCTGTGGTTCTTCCTTGCCTATGGCTTTTAAGTTTTCTGCCTCTGTGTGACTGGGGCAAGGGTAAATAGAGAAATCACACCCACTTCTTAACCACTTCTGGCAAGCATTGACATGTAATTTCTCCCACTCTCCATTGCCTAGAATTCCATCACATTTCCTCCTTGACTATAAGGGAAGCTTGAATGTATTCTTGCAATATGCCCAAAAAAAGGATAGATTTGGGCAAAAACTTAGCCATTCTCTATCAAAACTAGTAATCAATTTTCATACTAAGGTATATTTGTAAGAAAAAATGGAAATAAAAGAAAGAATAGAAACAAAAATAGAAGGAAAAAGAAAATGTTGGGAAGAAAGAAACTGCAGAGGAAAAATCAATTGAATATATGACAGGATGTGGGATAATTGTTATATTATGTTGCCTCTTACCTTTTTTTCAATTCCTTTTCATGATTTATTTTCCTCCACTCCTTTCCACATCACATCTCTGAGATTTTCTCACTTTACTGCCTTTTTATTTTCTCTTTACCCTTCTCCCCCTTTTTTCTTTTCCATTTTCCTCTTTTGTCTGTGTTAATTCCCTTTTCCTCTTTTTGCTTCTTCTATGTCTCAAAGATGGTTCATATACATACCCTCAGGGATCTTCTGGGGGGAAAAAAAATCCCATCTTTATTGTCTGATTCATAGAAACAACTTTTGTAGCTAAAATTTCAAAGAGGACAGCTCCTGAAGACAGCAACTGCAACAAGTACCCAGAAGCAGTCAGGATTCCAGGGCATCATCAGCAATGCCTAAAATACAGACGTGAATATGCGACTCAGATATATTCTATTTTTCAAGTCCAGTCAGACAACTCTATTTCATCCATAAAATCATACCTTGGATATCTATAAACTAAGAAGCAAAAGTTGAATAATCACAGACAAAGAATCCTTTGATTTCACATGGGCATATAAAACGTCTGAAAAATCACACCTAGGAGCACAATGTGGTGCATAAACATTATTCCCCAGGATAACCTATCTCATGAAGAAGCAATAGAGACTTAGGTGGAATGCAAAAATAACTTTTTCTTCCCTATGACTTGCACTGTATGCAAGCACAATGGATTGAAAAGAAGAATTACACTTTATTTACCTCGTTCTAGTTGATGTATTACTTGATAATTCATTTCTAGCTGTACTTCCTTCCTATTCTCAGTCACTTTGCAGTCATCTTAAATCTGTGAACCCAAATAAATATAGGTTATTTTGAACAGCAGATGGTGTATCCATGTGTCCATGTTCTTTATACATTTTATTCCCTTGATTCCTAATATATGTCTGCAAAAGTCCATATAAAGTGGGCTGTAGTTTGAGAGTATACTTGATAAATTCTAAGAATACTTATTTAATTAAACTGTTTAGATCTTCAAAGATAAACCTTGTACATTCATTTCATTTTACAAATGATTAATTTGCATCCCAGAGAGAAGAAGTTGCTTTTTGGCAAAACTATTTAATGAAGTGTTTCTATCACTTACTTATTCTATACTTTTTATTCTGTATATTGGAAGTAAATACATACTCTACAACAAAATTTTGCATACTGACTCTGATAAATTGGTACAAAAGTCCTTCTCTGATTATTAGTAGTCTCCCTTTCTCACACACGGATTTCCCTAAACGCTCCCTTAAAAATTAAGGTAAAAGACCACACAACATTTTAATTTCACCAATATGACAATTAAATATAGTAAAGCAGAATATTGATACATTAAGAGTTTACAAACTTTATTATTCTAATCGCATGTGTTGCAGATCATTTTCTATTCTTCATTCTGAACTTTCTTTATTGTCATTATATGTATATGATGTTTCTGAATAGAAAATGAAAAGAGGCTCACTATTAAAAGTTTGAAAACACAGGAGGAATCATAAATATCCATAATCCCTCCATCCAATATGTTAACATCTTATAAGATGTCCTATGGATATGTGTCTTATAATATGCCACATTTTGGAAAAAATATATAGAGCAATAAGGGTTGGGTTGTAATTCACAGAATAAAATACTCCCTTTACCTGAAATGGGACCTCAGGTAACATGGACACAAGTTTATATGTGTGTTCAAAGTACACAATGCGATACAGATTTTGTTTTCATTAATGGAAATCTACTGAGTAAGAATAAGAGCTGCAATATCTGCAGCTAAGCTCTGCTTTAGTAAAAACTTATATCTGAAAGTTGGTAATATTTAGTTATTAATTATCAATGTATTAACTTCTCTGTGTTTTAGATGCTTAAACTAATATATTAATGAAACTTTCCTTTGCCTCAATATTTAAGATTCTTAAATATATAATTTATTGAATAAATCAGATTATAAGCATTCTAAGAAAACATTTTTCTACAGTATTTGAGAATATTTTCTCCATGCAAAGTTTTAAACACACTTAGTGTTTTCTCATCTTTTCATATATCATCACTATTATTGCAAACACCTATAAAGTGTTTCAATTTTTTTTTTTTAAAGATTTATTTATTTTTATTTATTCCCCTCTTGCTGCCCGTGCTGCCGTGTCCATTCGCTGCGTGTCCCCTCTGTGTCTGCTTATCTCCACCTTGCTGTGAGGTCTTGCTGCATCAGCCCACGGCACCGCGCGAGCCGGCCCTCCCTCACAAGGAGGCGCCAGGAAGCGAACCCGGGGCCTCTCATATGGCAAACGGGTGCTCCATCCATTGCACCACACCCGCTTCCTGCCGTGAGGTTGCTGCATCAGCCCACCGCACCGCTCAGGCCGGCGTGCCCTCACAAGGAGGCCTCGGGACACGAACCCGGGCCTCCCGTATGGTAAACGGGGGCTCCATCCACTGAGCCACACCTGCTTCCCATCAATTTTTATGATAATAATAAATACACAGCTTCTACTAGGCACAATGTGTCATTTTTTGGAACTCCATATAAATTTATCCAAACCCTCACAATAAGTTCAATTACTGTTGGTGTTTTAGCATTTATCAAATTGGTGCATGGAGATGGCAAATGAATTGACCAAGGTCACAAAGGTAGTGAAGAGAACATGTGGAATTTGAAGCTAAACAATCTAATCCAGCACCAGATCGGTGATTAAAAATTCAGATACAATCTATAATATACAGCTTCTCTCATGCTGATGTCAGTGATAACAGATATATATCATATCTCTATTTTGCATAATAATGTGTGTGTATATATATATATCCAATGCTCATTAGTCATGGATTCCATATCTGTGGATTTACTTACTAGCTAAAATGTCTTTGCAACCCCCAAATCAACACCCCTGGTACTTTCTTTCACAATTCTCACCCTATCCTTCAGCAGATTCTGTCCAATCATGTTTTTTCCAACCAAAAGTAGGCTGGTCCATGACCAGCACCATATCTCACCTTGGTCATTGCAAAAACTTCCTAACTGGTCTCCCTGTTCTATCTTCGCCCACCTTGAACCTGTTCCTCACACAACATCCAGTGTAATCCCAATAAAATATGTATAATTCATTCTTTATTTGTACCCAAATGCCTCTGATGCTATCTTTTTGATAATTTTTATAATACAATGGTATCAGTATGCCCTAAAAAACCTTGTGTATTCTGGCTTCTGGCTACCTCCCAAATTGCATTTCCTCCTATTCTTCCCCTTGCTGTTACTCCCCTCCAGCCACAAGGTCCTCCTTGGTTCCATAACATGCTGGTGAAGTGTTTGATTCAGAGCCTTTGCCCTTGTAGGTCCCTCTGCCTGGAAGGCGCTCTCCAATCTATCTGCTTTGCTCACTCCTTCCCTGCCTTCAAGAATGATTTCAAATAATGTTTCTATAGTGAGACCTTCCTGATGACCCAACCTGTACATTCTCAAAGCCACACTTGTTGCCTCCTTTCCAAGTTCATGTTTCATCTTAGGACTTATCATTACCCCAAATCTTACAGATTGCATTTACTTTGTCTTGCTTATTGTCTTTTCCCCACTCTTTGGAATGTGCTCTCCAGAACAGTAAATACTTGCACTTGTTTTGTTCCCTTCTATGTCCCCACCACCAAGGGTAAATCTGACAACTAGAAGGTACTTGACAAAAATCTGCAGAAACAATTTAAATAGAGCACTTGAGAGACACGTGGGCTTCAGCAAGCGCACACAATGAAGTAACAATATTGTTTCATCAATTGTAACAAAGGTGCCACACTAATGCAAAATGTTAATAATAGGGAAATTGATGTATGTGTGGAGGAATATAGGGGGATTTCTGTACTTTCTGCTTTATTTTTCTGCAAATTTACCATTGCATTAATAAATATTTTTTAAAAATCATATTTACAGGTAAGGAAATTGAAACTTATCTCTAACTGTTGCCAACACCTCTACAGTTGTGTCTGTCTTTATAACAAATACTTGAGTCATGTACATATTTTCCACTCCTATTTTCAAAACCCAAAATTTATAAATGTGTTAAAATGTGTCTAAATTATTTTCCAAGCATTTCTTTTTTATATCCTCTTCTGGAGAAAAAGCTTGTACTCTCAATGCAGGCAGTAGGGTTTCCCAGAATACTGTAGCTAGAAATAGATACAAAGATAGATAACCGATAGATAGATAGATAGATAGATAGATAGATAGATAGATAGAGGATAGATAGGTAATGATAGATAATACATAGAGAGATGATAGATGGATGATGATAGATAAGTGATAGATAGATAGTTGATAGATAGATGATAGATAGATAGATAGATGATCGATAGACAGATGATAGATAACCAATAGATAGATAGATAGAGGATAGATAAATAATGATAGATAATACACAGAGAGATGATAGATAGATAGATGATGATAGATAGGTGATAGATAGATAGATAGATAGATAGATGATAGATGATAGATAGGTAGATGATCGATAGAAAAAAGATCGGTAGATGATGATAGATATAGATAGATGACATATAGATAAAAAAGATAGCTAGATAGACAGACGGATACAGTCATTTGTTGTTACTCATGACAGTTAAGTTCCATATGTCAACATAATCACTGAACTAATTAATACTAAAGCGTTGCTCCAATGAAAAACATAGGCTTAGTTTCCTGCAAGCTTATGGTGACAAAATTTTCATCAAATGATCAATACATAAACTTATTTTAGGTGTTATTCTGATTAAAGATACTTTATTTAATATATATTGTTGATCCATTAGCATACAGCACTTGGCCAACAGCACTATCCCACACGCCTGAGTGAAGCTGATCTAAGACACTAACATGCACATTTTCTTCATAGGGCATGTCACAACCTTCTTGCACTGATGCCATTAGGTAGCACCTCTGCACTACTTCTGGAGCCTATTTTTAACAGCAAGGTTACTGACAAAAGTGCAAAAAAAAGATAGTACTAAATATACCCTACAAAGGACCCTTGTATACAGTATGAACATTGAAAGAAGAAGGTAGAGTGTGGCCCTGTTCAACTTCAGCTGGGAACAGTCATGTACATGACTCAAATTTTTGCCACATTGCGTATGTCCATGAGTGACTGTGAGAGCACCAGAAGTGTTGATTTGGGGGTTACAAGTAAGTTTTAGAAAGTAGGTAAATTATCAAATACAGAATCCAAGAAAAAGATGATCAGCTGCAAATAGATATGAATTTTTAAAAAATACTTCATAGCAAAAGCAGAAGTCACCAAATTCTAAACAACCAAAACCACTGTGATGATTTTTAAGGCTCAGTGCATCAGTTTATTTTCATAGCAGAAACATTTTGTTTTATGTGAGAACAGATGTAACAGTGATTATTTGCTCTGAAATACCCAAACATTGGCGTAAGCTGCAATTTACAAGTGCTGCGTGAGACTTCTCTTAAGTACACAATTAGTGAACAATGAAGAACTCATTACCTCTTATTTCTTTACAGTCATAGAAGCAAAGAATTAAAATTGGTGGTGTGAAAACACAAGCAGATAAACGTTCATACACATAAACACACATCACACTATTTTGAACTTCCTGAACGTGGGAAACATCTGTTATCTTGCAGAAAACCTCTTGCTGATTAAAAAAAAAAAAATTCAGAACTTGGTTTCTTAAATTTTTTCATATTTGTTTGAATTCACAGAAGATATACAAATAGTCAAGAAGTATATGAAAAGCAGCTCAACATAATTGATCATTAGGGAAATGCAAATTAAAAGTACAATGAGATACTACTTTACACCAACTAGGATGGCTATTTTAAAAATTAGAATATAATAAGTGTTGGAGAAGATACAAAGTAATAGAAACATTTATACATTATTGGTAATATTGCAATATTTCAGACACTGTAGAATTTGTTTTGATGAATCTTCAGAAAGTTGAAAATGGAATTACCATATGGATCATTCCTGGTTTATACCCAAAATAAGTGAAAACAGGTACTTGAATAGGTATTTGGGCACCAATATTTTAGCAGTATTATTCCCAGTAGACAAAAGTTGGAAAACAACCCAAATTTCCATCTAGAGATGAATGACCCAAAAAAAAAAAAGTAGTATATACACACAATAGAATATTATTCAACTGTAAAACAGCATGAAGTTCTGGTGCATGCTGCAACATGGATGAAACTCGAAGACATCATGTTGAGTGAAATAAGCCAGACAGATGCAAAAAGACAAATATTGTATGATACTGCATATAGGAAACACCTAGAAGAAACACTTCATAAAGACAGATATTGGATTAGAGGTTACCAAGTCCTCCCATTGGGGGTGGGGAGGTGAGGAAAATGAGGAGTTATTGCTTATTGGGTGCAGAGTTTCTGTTTGAGGTAATGAAAAAATTGAGGTAATAAATGTTAGTGATGGTAGCACCATATTGTGAATGTAATTCATATCACTGAATTGTATACTTGAAAGTGGATAAAATGGGAAATTTTGAGTTGTATATATGTTACTACAATAAAAAGTAACAAAATAAATAAATAAAATAAAAAAGAAGAAGGAAGTAAACAACAAGAAAAAAGCACAGGCCTGGAGGAGAAAAACAACTTTCTTCATGGTACGGTAAATCTTTGTCAGACTATTCTGTATTTGTTATCATCCCCCTGATGATAACAGGACAATTATTTATCAACAATTCCTGCAAATTGGAAGTTAACTCTTCAATACCTTTATCCAT
Organism: Cabassous unicinctus; assembly: GCA_029593785.1. NCBI lineage: Eukaryota > Metazoa > Chordata > Mammalia > Cingulata > Chlamyphoridae > Cabassous > Cabassous unicinctus. Next base: position 27,256 of record JAQZBX010008944.1, on the reverse strand, counting down.
GTTGGGAGAAATGGAGAATGTATATATTTGCATGACTTTCTCCAAATCATTTGTTTATTTTAAATATATGGACTCCAACAGCAAGTCATTCTTTAGTGCTCTCTGCAATCTTATTAACACTCTCCACATTCATCAATGTCTTACTCTCCTAGAAGACTTTTCAGACTTTCTTCTCTTTCCTCAAACTTCCATCCCCTCTTCCCCATATTTACTCTTACATATTGATCTTGCTTCCTACTCTGAGACAGTCAATGAAGCTCTGAAAAGATAATGCACTATTTACCAGCCCTCACTCTGTCCTTAGCAAATAAGTATCAAAGCCCCAAAGATCCCAATATTCTAATTTTTAATATTCTAGATTAGTTTTGCCTGTTTTTGAACATTCTATAAATAGAACAGTGTGTCTTCCTTTGTGTCTATTTTGTCTCTCAAAATCTTTCATGAGAAGCATTAGGTTGCATATATTTGCATAGCTGTTTAATACTCTATTGTATAAAATATATCAATTTTATTGCTGACAGTTATTTAGTTTTTTTCTAGTTTTTGGATAATATAAATAGTGCAACTGTAAAATGTCCTGTGCATGTCTTTTGTTGAAATGTATGCAGTCAACTATTTGACATCTATTTCAGAGTGGAATTCCTGTATATGTGTATATTTAGCTTTAGTAGATAGAGCTAAACTGGTTCCCAAAGTGGCATCAATTCATAATCTCTTCAGAAATGTTCCAAACTTTGCTTTGCTATTTCTTCCATCCAGGATGTACTTTTCCGGGTAGCCAGGTTACAAGTACATTGAGTGGGGAAAGAATGTACTCTTCAACAAAAACTATGGGAAAACAAGATGTCCACATACAAAAATTAATTCAAAATGGATCATAAGCACAAAAATTATAAAATTCTTAGAAGAAAACTTAGGGTAAAACCTTCACAATCTTGGATTTGTCAGTGATTTATTAGATATGATACCAAAAACAAAAGCAGCAGAAGAAAAAATAGATAAAAGAACTTCATCAAAATTGAAAACTTCTGTGCATCAAAGGGTGCTATCAATAAACTTAACAGACAACTTAGAGAACGGGAAAAATAGTTGCAAATTATTTATTTGTTAAGGGTCTAATATCTATAACATATAAATAACTGCTGCAACTCAACAACTAAAAGGTATCCACTCATTAAAAAATGGGCAAATAAAATATATAAATGGCCAACAAGCACATGAGAAGATGCTCAACATCATTAGTTATCAGAGAAATGCAAATAAAAAACACAAGTATATACCACTTTACAATCACTAGGGTGATTATTAACAATAATTTAAAAATAGAAAATTAGTGTGTGTGTGAGGATGAAGAGAAATCAGAACACTTGTACATTGTTGGTGGGACTGTAAAATGCTGGAGCCACTGTGAAAAAGGTTTGTTGTGGTCCACAGAATGTTGAACATAGAATTACCGTATGAACTGGTAATCCCACTTCTAGGTATATACACAAAAATAATTGAATAGATATTTGACACCAGTGTTTATAGCAGCGTTATTCACAATAGTTAAAAGATGTAAACCATCCAAGTGGACATAAACAAATTAATGGCTAAATTGAGGTATTTCCATACAATGGAATATTACTCCATTGTGAAACGGAATGAAGTTCTGACACAGGTGGTAACATTGATGAACCTTAAAGACATCACGTTGAGTGACATAAGCCAGACGCACAAGGACAAATACTAATTGATTTTACTTATATGAAATATCTAGAGTATGAAAATTCATAAAGACAGAAATGTTTCATGTTACCAGGCCTGGAGCATAGGACGTGGGCTGAGCTGGGAAGTTACTGCTTAATTGGGTGCAGAGTTTCTCTTTGGGGTAATAAAAAAAGTTTTGAAATGGATGGTGGGACTGATGGTAATGCAACATTGTAAATCTAATTAATATCACGGAATTATACATTTCAAAGCAGTTAAAATAGAAAATTCTGAGCTGTATGCATGTTACCAAAACAAAATGTTTTCTACAAAGTAATAATAACCCCTACATACCCTTGGAAATCCCTTTCCTTTTCCTTTACTTTTCTTTGTAGTACTTATGGAAATAATAATTATTTATTTATAAACCTACTGACACTAGCATATAATTTTGGCAAGAGCATGAGTTTGATTTATTCTGTCAGTTCGCCTATTACATAGAACTGCACCTGATATATAGTAGTTGTAAAATAAAAGGTATATTTACAGAGTAAATGATTGGTTGTGCCAGCAAGATCCTCCCTTAATAAGCAATTTTCAAAATAGAGTTATAACATAAATACATCTTAGAGAATTGAAAATTATTTAAAGGATATTGAGTCCACATTCTCCTATTTATAACAAAAATTCTCAAGGGCGATACTTAATGATATTAAGCGATAGAGATGTACTAATCAATGTAGAATAAACTGGAAGATTTTCTAGAGACTTAAAACATTAATATATTTATAAAGGCTTTGCTTGTTTATATGAACCAATTATAAAGTAAATAATATACATTTCAGGTTATTTATATTAGCTCTGATTCAATATTTGCAGTATTCCTAGATTAGCTAGGGTCAGCACTAGACATGACATGACTGTTTTAAACTATAATAAAATTAGGGAGTCTAAGATTTTTCATCTATGTATGAATCAATGCCAAGATGTGGGTGATCAGAGATTCCTGAAATAATTATGAATACAGCAGTTACATAATCTCAAAGATTTCTCAATGTGACCCACATTAGCAAACTTGAGTTTTAAAAGTTTTAGTTCAATTGTTGTTTCACTTAGCAAATGATTAGAGATTAAAATGTCATTTTGTGGAGTAGTTCATATATATATATTTATATATAATACCCCGCCCCCAACAAGATTGCTCCCTGGTCTGTCTGTTCGTCTTCTTCAGGAGGCACTGGGAAATGACGCAGGCACCCAATTGTTTGAGCCACATCTGCTCCCCCTTGGAGTAGTTCTTAATTCATACAGTTTACTACATGCCCATTCAAAACACACTGGAATAAAGTGATCTAAGAGACACAAAAACACCTTTTTCCAAAAACTTACCTTCACTAATTTTATAACACAGGGAATTTAATAATTTGCAATGCATTTCTACACCTTTTATCATATACAGATGCTCTTGGGAAAATGATTATATTAAAAGGTGATGTCACAGCCTATTCTGGGCTAGAGTTTGCAAAGTAGGATGGGTTTTGGAGTTCTGGTCACAGAGCATAAGAAAAGATCATTGAGAGGAAGGGTGAGATGCCACAGAACAAGAATATTTTAGAAAGAGAGGCAGAAGGCACCCGAGCCCAGTTTTCACCTTCTCTGCAGGTAATATAATGACTCTGACCTAATGCAGAATGATCATTAGGTGTGTGAAACTGACTCATGCTCAACCTTGCCTTGGTCATTTCCTGGCACTTTGACTTTAGGGAAATTACATCATCTCTGGAGACTCAAAGTCTTCATCTAAAGACTAGGAAAAATGATTATTACTTTGTTCCAGGATTAAATAGGTAATGCATTAAAGCTTGTGTTGCATGATTTACATTGAACAAATGTTAGCTTTCTTCTTTTCCTTTAAGGTGTTCTCAGGAACAAGTACTTTGGCATGCTTTTGAATTTTTTGTTTTTTTTTTTGAGGGGGAAGGGTTTTATTCCAAAACATTCATGCCCTATATCAAACTGATACAGCTTTGATATTTTATTCCTCATGTCTTCTGACATTTCATGGGATGGTGAAGGACATGGGAGTTGATACTTAATGAATTTACACATGAAAATTACTTTGGACGCTGAAGATGAAAGATCTGGTTGAAATTCTAGGTACTGCTCACCAGTTGGATAGAAAAGGAGAGATTTCAGTGTATCAACTGACTCCAGCTGAATTTCAAAATACCTAAGTTCCATCAGATACATCAAGCACACTTGCAAATATATTTTCACTTAACTTTTTTGAATCACAGGTAATTTGAAGGAAAAAATTAGCCAAGTAGTTTGAGTTTGTGTACACTTACATCATCAAAATGCAATTTTGCCAGCACTTTAAGCCATTTCAAGATCTTCGAATATACTTTAAAACCTTGCTGAAAAAAGAGTATATTATATATTTACAGAAAAGAAGCTGACATATTTTAACAAAAAGAAGTCCCTTCAAACACTCAATCCTTAAAATGCATTTTCAGTGGTTCTCAATGGTATCACATGTAAAATATGACCCTTCTGTGAAGTTAAATGGATACTTCTTCCTCCAGAAAACAAAATATAAACTATTTTCCCCTTATTTTCCTGTAAGCACAAAATGAGGGATATGAATAGGAAAAAAAGGAGGTTCTTGTGGAAGAAGAGTTTAGGAGAAGGACAAGATTTATTAATTTAAAAAGAATTAAAAATATAATGGTGGGATTAAACACTTCAAACATTTCTTTGAAACTGAACTAACATATGCTAATACTACAAGATGTTAAAATCAGACCAAAAAAACACATCATGCTAAGTGAAAGAAACCAGACACAAAGTACTACCTATGATATGATTCCATTTATATAAAATGTAAATACAAATCAATTTATAAAGATGAAATTAGATTAGTGATTATGAGAGGCTGGGAAAGGATAGAGGAATTGAGAGGTGACTACTAAGGGGTGTGGGATCTTTCTTTTTGGAGTAATAAAATTGTTCTAAAATATTTTGCGGTGATGAATGCACAACATTGTGGTTAAACCAAAATCCATTGATTATACACTTTGGATAGATTATATGGTATGTGAATATAACTCAATAAAACTGCTTAAAAATTAAAAAAAAAAAAAAAAAAAAGATGAATGATTCGGTGCCATTTGTAAGATGCTTTCTATATCCTGTGTGTTTCCGCAAATCCCTCTCTCCTGCAGAAGTTCTGGGCCGTTGTGCTTCACGGCCAGAACCCTGTATTCAAAACACACACCCTTTTGAATACCCCCACCTTCTTTTCTCCTTTCTTCCTTTACATGCTGCTTTTCACTGTGAGTTTTTTGTGTTTTTTCCCCATCAGTCCATAAACTCGAACAGATACATAAAAGGAAAAAGTCATTGTGGGGATTGTTGTGTGGAGTGGATTTGTGTTTGATTGAGCCTCTTTCCCTAAACATTATAATCTGAGTTCCTCTTCGATCAGGGACTCGGGGATGAGAGAGTAACAGGTTCCATCATAGCCCTTGGTCCTTTCCAAATCCATCTTTGATATAACAATAATTGAAATAAAATTAAGATATTTTTTTAATAGAACAAAGTTTCAGGACACATCTTGTAACTACCTCTGCCAATGAGGTCACTGCCTCTAGATTACTTCAAAATAAAACTTCTGGCACCATCGCTGGAGGCCGGAGTTAAGGGTGGCTCTGGCAGTAGTTTAGTTCCGACAATTGAACAAGTTAAATGGAGGCCAGATGAGCTTACCTCTAAAGAGCCACCAGCAGCTTTGCCTACTTGAGAGAATATTAACTAACCAGATACCAGTTTTCCACCACTCTCACCTTAGCATTTTATTTCATTTTATTTTATTTTTGTCAGATGTGTCCATCCATACTCTTTTTCTCAAAGGAATACATAAAGTATTTGTGCACACACACAATCAGTTCTTGTCGTTTGAAGTAGTTAAGTTCTATAAAGGTGCCACAAACACTGAATCAGGGAATGCTGAACCATTGCTCCTAGGGGAAATACTGGGCCAATTCCTTGGAAATCTCTGTTCACAACATTCTCGTCAATCATTCAATGCATACCTCGTTTTGTGTGTGTTTCTGTTTAATGACACATTTTGAAAATATATATTATTGATGCATTAGCATTGAACTCATGGCCAACAGCATTAGAATGCAGATCTGAATGATGCTCATCTACCACATGTGTTTTCTCCATAAGGCACATTGGAGACATCCCGTTCATAGGAACACTAGACAGCACTTCTGCACTACGCTTGGGGACAATTTAAACAATTAAGTAATCAAGAAAAAGCACAAAAACTTGAGAAATATGGCACTTAATATAAGACGAAAAGGACACTTGTTTTCAGCATGAGAGATGATACAAGAAGGCAGAAGTGTCACCTTGTATGGATACTGCTGGGAATTTACTCATTGGGTAACTCAGATATTTCACCACTTTGCACATTTCAGTAAATGACTGCAAAAGCACCACAAGTATTGAATTTGGGATTAAAAGTAAGTTTTTGCATGTTGGAGAATACTCAGATATGGAATCTACAAATAATGAAAATTGACTGCATGTGTGTCTGTATTTCTCAAATTAATTTAAACTATAATTTCATCTTCTTGAAATCATATTTTTGTTTGTTTTATGTGAATTATGGCCTGTTAAATATTAGTGGTTGAATATTAGAGGAAGAATAATGGCTTCTCAAAGATGACCATGCCCTAATCTATGGAACATGTGATTATGTTACCTTACACGGTGTCTTAGTCTGCCAGGTTTCAAAAATGCAGATACCATAAAAAGGGTTGGCTTTTACAATGGGCATTTATTAGTTTACAAGGTTACAATTCTGAGGCCATGAAATTGTCCAAACCAAGGCACTATCAAGGCAATGCTTTCTTCCCAAAGACAAGCTGACGGTAATCCTGGATGCCTCTGCCAAGTGGCAAGGCACATGGCAGCATCTGCTCGTCTCTTCCTTCTCTCTTAGGTTTTGGTATTTTCAGCTTGCTTCCACGGCTTTCTCTCTCAGCTTTTGTGGTTTTCTCTCTGTCTCTCTCTCCATATTCATTCCGTGTATAAAGGACCCCATTAAGAGGGTTAAGACCCACCCTGAACCACACCTTAAAACTGAAGTAACGTAATCAACAGGTTCACATCCAGAGGAATGGATTAGCTTTAAGGACATGATTTTCTTGGGTCCATACACCTTCAAACCACCACACATGGTCAAGGGGAATTAAGGGGACAGATGGAATTAAGATGCCTCATCTGCTGACTTGAAAATAAGGACTATCTCAGTAATATCAATGTAATCACAAGAGCCCTTTAAATGTGGAAAAGAAGGCAGGTGTGTCAGACTCAGGATGAAGCCCTATGACAAAGACGGAGCAAGTGTTTGCTGGCTTTCAAGATGGAAGAGAACCATAAGCCAAGGGATGCAGATAGCCTCTAAATGTGAGGATGGGCAAGAAAATGGATTCTCATCTAAAGCTTCCAGAAAGGAGCACAGCCCTGCCAACCCCTTGAATTTAACCCAGAGAAATCTGTTTTGGACTTCTGACCTCCAGAACTGTAAGATAATAAAAATTGTGTTGCTTTCAGACACTAGGTTTGTGGTCATTTTTTCACAATAACAAAGGAAAATGAATTTAAGGTACAGCTAATTAAGTATATACACAGTCTGCTGTGTATAAAATGAGCTACACAAGTAAAAGAATGTTGGAAATAATCAGCTATATTTGGGGGAAAGAGGCCTAAATTAGTATTCTCAGGAAATGGCTGGAAACAGGGGGTGCATTTGTTGCTACCTAAGCCAGGTTGGGTCAGAGGCATTCCAGGTAGAAAGAAAGCAAATGCTTTCTTGTGGCCAACAGAGCTGAGCTCCCCATTACTCGGTCAAGACACACTGCAATAGGAATGGCCTCTTGTTTTTGTTTATACTATTTGCCTGGTTAGGTGTTTGCTCCAGTTTCTGAAGCTCTTCAGGACCTTCTTCATCTTAGCAGTAGACCCTGGGAGTTCTGTGACTTCTTTATTCTAAGAAGGTTTTGGGCTTCACATGAGACAGAATGCATGACACATTTCATATCAATTAGAAAGAACCTGCATTACCTACCATCTTAGCTTACCAGGCTGCTGTGATGAATACCACACCCTGGTTGGCCTAGTAATAGAAATTTGTTGGCTTAAGGTTGCAGAAACTAGAAGTCCAAAACCAATGTGTTGGCAATACCATGCAGCATTATGTTGCTGGCTTGCCACAATCCTTGGGGTTCCTTAGCTTACAAGCCCCTGATTCAGTCGACCACACCTAAATAGGACCTTGAAATATCCTGTTCACAAATGAGTCTACACCTTAACTGATAATACATCTTCAAGTGGTCTTATTTAGAGATGGTTTCAATCCACACAAATATGGATTAGGATTAAAAACATGTCTTTTCTTTTACTGTACATGTCTACCTATGTGAGACCTGTACCTTTTGGTCTCCACAGGACCAGAAGTGATGTGATTATCTGTCTCCAATACCTGGACCTTGTTCTCTCACTCTTCCAACTGTCTGGCCTTGTTCAAAGGCTACATCTCTGACTCTCACTTTTGGCTCAGACCAACACTCTGAATGGCTCTCAGTTTTATGTCTTTTGACTTCTTGACTGAACTCCTTTCTGTGAATTCCCTGGTACTTTCCTGTGGATGGTGAATCTTTCTTTTAAACTATGTCTTTTTTCATTAGTCTTAATCATTCCTATCTCTCAATAATACATCCTATACTGATAAATTAGAACATATAATTTTTTTGTAATAGTTAACTTTATTTTTTGGTAATAGTAAACTATTTTAGAGAAGTTTCAGATTTACATTTGCAGAAAAATGATACCGAAAGTATGGGGAATTCCCATATAGCCTCCACATCCACCGACATACATAGTTTTCCCTGTTATTAACATCTTAGATTAGTGTGGTACTTTGTTACAATTGATTAAACAATAATGAAGCATTGCTCCTAACCAAAGACTATAGTTTACTTTATGGTTTACACTTTGTGCTGTACTGTTCAACTGACCTTGACAAGTGCATAATGTCTTGGGTCCGTCATTGCAGTATCATAGGGGAGAATATCACCACCCCAAATATGCCCTGTGTTCCACCTGTTAATCCCTCCTCCTCCCTTCAAAATCCTTGGCAACCACTATCTTTATATCAGTGTTGCAAGTTTTTCTGTTAACACAATATAATAGCTATAATAACAATAAATCAACTTTGGTCCATGGTTATACTCACCACTTATGTTTTTTCATTACTCAATCTTGAGGAATTTGGGATGATGTGGGACTGCTTTCTAACAGTATTTTCCTGGTTCCTTTAAAAGGAATTTCTGCTACAAGTCACAGAAACATGTCCTGCCAACAATTCACAAAATAAGTTTCATCAAATTCACTCCTTTAATATGAAGGATTTTCTCCTGTAAATGTCTCATTAGATAGCTAGTATGTCCCCTAGGATGGATAGCAAATTCAGCCAAATAATGGGTGTGGTCATTAGAAAATAAATAGGAGCATGGATGGGATAAGACCTATGGTGAGTTTATTCTGATTAGAGAATATAGGTTCCTGCCCAAGATGGGAAGCAACCCCGTAGGGAGCGCAGTGAATGAGTCTACAGGAACCCAGAGTTGAAAGATATATTAACAGAAGGGAAGGGGAAACATCAAACACAGGTCAAAGAAGAGTAAAAGAAACTTGGATCTTCTTGCAAACTTTGCCTCAGGCTTGCATCCTGGATAGTTTATACCTGGCTGGGTGATGCCAATAAATAGTGAAACATTTTCCTCATTCTTATCAAAGTAGAACATGCTTGCTTCTTCTGTTTGACTGGCTTAAACAATTGTATAAACCAATTTTATAAAAATGGATAATTTGGGTAGCTGGTATATGTTATATTATGATTCTGTGGGCCTCTGCTTTACATATGACTACCTTTTTTATGTGACCCTAGTAAATCCATGCTTTCCATATATTCTTTGTTTCAGTGGAAAGTATTTTAGCAAGTGTTTTCTTAGGAGGCTGATCTTTTGGATGCTTTGACTATATTTGATTATTATGTTCCACATGAGAGGAGGTTAAACATTTTAAAAGACAAAATTTAGCCCAAACCTGAAGAATAATAGCTGATGTGAGTCTGTGCAGATGTAGAAAAATCAAGTAAGTTGACCTTAAAATATCAATGTTCACTTAATATTTGTACATTCAAGGCAGGTTAAAATACTTCTTTTATGATAAATGATCAGTAAAATAGTTTGTCATCTTGGCTGCTGTTATTTATCATTGTTGGAAGTTCATGTTTATGTCAGGCTAAGAATTGGGAAAAAAGAGAAACAAGCATTATCATTAAAAGACCCAATTGCAACAGCAAAATTAATTTAATCTGGAGAAACAATGATTTTGATGACCTGTATGAAGAAAATTTAAATTTTACTCGACATAAAGACACTTGGAAAAAATTGAGAAACAACCTATATTCTTGGATTTTCTCCCAAACAAATCAACAGTTTTAAGCAGCACTACTGTAGATAGGAATTTAATATATGCCAAAAATTAATATTTTGATTCAGTGACAAAAGGATATATAATAAATAAAACTTTTTTTAAGTAAAACTCTTAGTGGAATTTTGATGTTTTTTATAATTTGATTAAATAGTTATAAAATTCATCAGAAGAACGAATTCTGGAAGGTAGATAAAATAATTTTAGAAAGAAGAGTAATTAGTGCTAGAAAATGTCAAGTTATATTATAAAGATATAGTAATTATAGTAGTGTGATATTGATACAGAAGAAAGGAGAGGTTATAAAATTCAGAAACAGATTAAACTACAACGGGTGATCTGGAATACAATAAAATATGCCATTGCAAATTTTTAAGAAAAAGATATGCTGCTTAAAATAGTATTCAATATTTTTGAGCAAATAAAAGTCATGTATCTACTTTATAACTTTCACAAAATAAATTGCAGGTAGAATATATATTTAAAATTATTGAATAAAGTTCCAAACCTTGTGAGTAAAATTTAGAATGAAAATACACACATACACATGCATATTTTCATGAGATTGTAGAGTGTACATTAAAATTGATAATAAAGTAACAAGCAAAAATAAAAACTGTTAGATATATCTACTTATGAATGTTATACTTTCTTATGGCAAACAGCCAACAGATTAAAGACCTAAATGTAAATTTAGTAGCATTTTGATGATGCTCTTTCGTAATTCGTAACAAATATCCCTGTATGATGTTATGCATGTTTGTTTTGTGAGTTCACGACTTTTACTATATATTTGTTTATGTGTATTCATGTATGAATGATATACTTCAATAAAGAATTTTAAATAAAAGAGAAATTAGAATGAACAAAGACAATAAATATCATCATTTTTAGTGTCATACTAATAAAAAGTACTATTTTCTACTAAAAAAGTAATAGATAATTTATTTACATATGACAACAAATGATTCATATCTTAGAGCATTTTTATAAATCCATAAGAAAGAAAAAAAAAAACACCAGTAGAAAGACTAGGCTAATCATAAAAGTGAAATATATAAAAATGACATGTGAAAAAACATTCAGCCTCACCAGAAAGAAATGCAAGGTAAATACTAAGCTGGTATGTTTTACCTGTGAGACTAAATATATGGTCACCACTAATTACTGATATTATAAAATATTATAAAATGATCATTACATATTGTTATGAGCAAAAGCTACTTGGAAAACACTGTACATAATCGCATCCAATTTTTTTAAACGTTTGTATGGAAGAATATAAAACACAGCACATGCCTCTATTAAACTTAGTATTTCTGAGTATTGAGATTGCGGATGCTTTTATTTTTTTTTAAATAAAAGTCTTTATTTTTAAGTCTTTGAAATTATAATACATTAATTTAAAGTTTATTACATGGAAAATTATAAATAATTATTACTGATTTTCTAATTTAAAAAAAACAATAAAATATTTCCCCAAGTCTCTACAAATGTGTAATGGGCTCACCTTGAAGATATTTTTCATGCTTTTTTCATTTATATTATGAGTCATATTTTTCTTTATGTTTGGTGGCTGATAACAAGATCAGCAACAATTGTCATTTTCTATTAAAGAATTATTTTAGCCCTCATGTTTTGCTTCCTTCACTTTTTTATGACTGTTATTTTATATTATTCCAATAACCTAATTTTATATATCTTTTATTTTGTCACCTCAAATTCTATTTGAAAATTGTCAAGATATCAACAAAATAGATAAGTAGCATAATAGGAAATGATATACACTTTATATTGTTCCACATATATTGTTTCATAATTGAGTTTCACATGCTTTGTACTCCAAAATGAAGTGGGAAATAGAGTCATGTTAACCAGAAAACTAAGAAAGAAAAATACATTTTCTTATCACTGAGAGGTTTGAGTTTACTTGCAGAACATTATAGCTTCAGAGATGAAATTTCCCAAAATTGAAAGGGTAATGAGAAAGATAAAGAATAAATTATTCTATGATGAGAGAAAGATTTTTAGAATGCCAAAATGATATTCTTCATCTCCAGTATTTCTTATAAAGCATATTGTCTTCATTGTAATCATTCTGTACATTTTATGACATTTTCTGCACTTTAAATAATTTTCCTTTAGGTTATTCTTATCTTAATATACTCAGATTCCTTATTAGAAAGCCATTCTTAAATCCATTTTCCATATTAAGGAAGTGAGACTCAGGCAAGACAAAACACTTACACAATTTCAAACAGCTAGTAAACTTGCCAGATCTTGGTTTTCATCTCGGTTTTCTTCAATTTTTTCAGTGCGGTCCACTTACCTTCTATCATGATTCATAAGCATCATTGTTAGGGAGCAGGATTTCAGAATTCTTAAGAATTTGTAACAAAAAACTGCAGGTTTCTAACTTTATTTCTATTTTCCAAGAAAATATGATGCGCATGACATTAGCTCATCTATAGAGCCTAGGATGACAAAAAATTTTAAATCGATGTAGGCCTACCCTCAAGGAAAAGTATGTCTTTCAACCTGCTTCCTGATATTTTGTTTTCTTATTTAACTTTATTTTCTCTTTAATTTGGAGTTTCTTAAGATAGATTAATACTCAATAAACATTTTGTGATATTTGAAATATATTAAGCATCATTTAAGGTGTCTGCATATTTAAATTAAATCACAGTTTAAGGAAATTCTTTCCAAAAATTTATGCAGAGAAAGTATTAATTTTAAAGTCTAGGAAACCTGGGTTAATATTCTATTTCCAAGAACACTAGTGTTGTTACTTTGAGCAAATCTCATGTCCTATTTAAACCTTAGTTTTGTCACAGGAAAAATGTATATAGCACACTTAATCTAGTATCTAGCACAAAGTTAATACAAAACAATGAGAACTAAAAAAAAATTCAAATGAATTTCATAAAGATCATGGTCATATTTCTACCTGCATCAACTCAAACTTATCCTGCTTATTATATAGGCTGACCCTACTATGAAAAAATAGAGACCATGAGAAGGATGATGTTCTTATGAGCCAGCAAAAAAACAGATGGCCCACTCAAAAGTGGCATTCATTGAAATTTTAATGAAAGGGCAGTTTACAGATATGTGCACAGCAGTAAGAAAAACCCTGAAGTTATGGTAGAGTACCTTGTGACAATTTGAAGTTATATTTTGAATCCCAAAAGATTATTTTTTTTAAAACTAATTTATTCCTGTGGGGCCTTTTGGTTGCATTAAATTCAGTTAAGGTGCATTTGATTAGATTACTTGATAAGACTGTTTTAGGGCTTTTGAGGAGTGACCCAGGTTGGGTCTCTGCCTTCTTGCTGGGTGTGATATAAACAGAGACACACAAAGATAGAGAGAGAGACAGAAAGAAAGGAAGCTGCCATATTGATCCTGCCATGTGTGAGAAAAGACTGCAGGAAAACAGAGAAGCCCCCAGAAGCTGAAAGAGGTCCCAGAGTCTGGAACCAACCCAGCACAGAGTTACGGAAAGAAGTCCCTGAGGGGTATGTCCAGGGAACAGATCAAGGCTGAGGAGACCATCCCTGCCATAGCCTGATCACCATGTGGAAGGACACCAGGATCAATAGTAGCTGACTTTGATGAGAAATCATCTCTCATAGTGCTTTCATTTAGACATTTCACAGTTTAGAACTGTAAGCTTTTACTCTAAATAAATCCCCTTTATAAAAGTCAATACATTCCTGGTACTTTGCATTGGCAGCCCTCTGGCAAACTAAGATATACCTCTTAGCTATTTGAAGCCATTTTTACCCTCATGTCAGAAGGGACAAGAGAGCACCTAGTTACCAAATCCCAATAAAAACTGTCTCTGGAAGAGAAGGTTATCCAACAAGAGTCACAATCCTCAGTAGATAGCTGCAAAACTACAGTTGAGCAGGACAGACAACAAGGCTGACCACTATCTCTTTTGTCTTCTGATCTGGATGAATCCAATTGGACGTCAGATGGCAAAGTAGCTAGGATACATAAGGCCAGAGAAGACAACTTCCTGGATACTCAAGAGTGAAAAGTGAATCTTCAGATTCAAATGGAAGATATACAACACAAAGCCCTAATAAATCCTTAAGCAAAGCTAAAGGCAGACAGTAGAATTTGAAAGAAGGAAGAGATAGCACATGTGCTTCTCTATGCAATCTTGCTTATGGATGCTTATGAGTAGAACACATTGTGGTGGTTTGAAGCTGTATGTACCTCAGAAAAACATATTCTTAAAGTTAATCCATTCTTGTGGGTGTGAGCCCATTATAATCAGCACTTTTTGATGAGGTTACTTCAGTTAAGGTGTGACCCACCTCATTCAGGATGGGTCTTATTACTGAAATCCTTTATAAACAGAATGAAGAGAGAGAGAGAGAGAGAGAGAGAGAGAGAGAGAAAGCGACAGAAGCAAGATGCTGAAATCAATGAAACCTGGGAAGAGGAGAGAGAGAGATACATAGACACTTCCATATGCCTTGCTATGAGACAGAGGAGCCGAAGATCACCGGCATTTGGTCTTCAGGAAGAAAACATTGCCTTGCTGATGTCTTGATTTGGACATTTTCTCAGTCTTAAAACTGTAAGCTGATAAACTCCCATTGTTTAGTTCCAGGAAGAGTAGGATGCTGTTATTACAAATACTAAAAATGCAGAAACAGCTTTAGAATTGAGTAATGAGTTGAAGCTAGAAGAACTGTGTGGTACTTAATGGAAAAGGCCTAGATTGCTCTGAAGAGATTGTTGGTAGAAACATGGATGTGAAAGGTGCTTTTGATGAGGTCTTAAAAAATAATGATCGTGTTATTGAAAACTGGGAGAAACATGATCTTTTGTTTAAAAGCAGCAAAGAAATTGGCAGAATTGAGTTCTGATGCCAGGTGGAAGATAGAAATTGAGAGTGATGAGCTTGGACATTTACCTGAGGAGATTTCTAAGCTAAATGTGGAAACGGCAGCCTGGTTTCTTCTCCGTACAGCTTATAGTGAAATGCAAGAGAAACGGGATTAGCTGAAAACTGAAGTCCTGGATAAAAAGAAACCAGAAAATTGATGGTTTGGAAAATTCTGAGCTTCCAGAAATTGAGTCCCCAGAGAATAGTCCTCAGTGTGATGTTTCAACTGAACATGTAATGAATCAACCATTTCAATGCAGGTTAGGGTTGGAAATGTAATTATCCAAGAATGGTTTGTTGAAAGTGCTTTTGACTGTTGGTTTGGACCCCTATGTACTATATGTAAAACTGACAAGCTGTTTTACAAGATCTGTATTAACAAAACCACTGACAGTATGGACTAAAAGGGACAGGAAAAGGACAGATTGAAGGAAAAGTTACTTCAAGGGCAGAACCATGGAAACTGAGGTCTGGACTGAAGACATCTTCTTGGGCCAAGAGAGCAGGCCTACACATTTATGTGGAAATGGTGAGTCTTCCCTGGTGCTTGTTGAGGGTAGGCCTTTCACCCAATATTGTCTGGAAAAATGCTACCACCCAGTATTCTCAGAGGCTGAAGCATCCAGCTGCTACCCTGGTTATGTCAGAGGGTGGAGCCTGTTCCTTGGAGAAAGCATGGCTGCTGCACAATAATGTGGAAAGGGTAAAGTTGCTTCTCCATCAGACCCAGAGTCCAAAACATCAATCCATTGATGATTTTCAGGCTTTGAAATCTAATGGGTCATGCCCTGCATTGAATTGTTTGGAACCAGTGACCCTTGTTTCCTTTCTAATTTCTCCCTATAAGAATGTCAATTTTTATCCTATGCCTGTCCCTCCATTGTATATCAGAAGCAGATAATTTGTTCTCTAGGTTTCACAGGTCCACAGAGGTGGGGTGGAGGTGTGGGGGGGATAATTGTGTCCCAGAGCAGACCACCAAAAACCTATTTTGATGAGACTTTGTACTTAGTATTGCTGTTGAAATGACTTCAGGCTTTAGGGAATAGATGTATTTTGCATGTAGAAAGAGCGTGGTTTTATGGGGTTCAAATGGTGGAGTTCATTGGCTTGGAACTGTATGTACCCCAGAAAAACACATTCTTAAAGTTAATACATTCCTGCGGATATACCTTTTGTAAATAGGACCTTTTGATGAGGCTGCTTCAGTTAAGGTGTGATCCACTTCATTCAAGATGGCTCTTAATCCTCTTACTGGAGTCCTTTATCAATGGAATGAATACATAGAAAGAGAGTTCCAGTTAAAGAGAGTCAGTTAAGGTGTGGTCAAATTGAATCAGGTTGGGTTTTAATCCGTATTACTAGAGGCCTTATAAAGAGAGGAAAATTGATCAAAGTCCGAGGTTAAAAACAAGAAACTGGAAGATTCAGGAGATCCGGAAGCCAGAAGTCAGTGAGAGCCACAGGAGGAGACAGTGTGACAGAGCCAGAGGGGCAGGCTAAGGAACCCCAAGGGTTGTTCTAAGCCAGCACCAGAATGCTACAAATGTTGGAGAGAAACATGGCCTGTGGAAACCATGATATTGGACTTCTAGGTCTTCCAGACTGTGAGACAATACGTGCTTGTTGTTTAAGCCAACCCATTGTGTGGTGTTTGTCATAGCAGCCTTGCATACTAAGACATGCATGTTCTTCCATCTTTGCCTAATGGTGTTCTTCCCAATGAACCTTATTCTGACCATTCTCTTTCAAATTACATTCCTTGTGCCTGTTTCCCATGCAATGTTTTCCATCAACTCTTCATTCCATATGATTTATTCCTTTGCTAAATGTATTGCTTACAGTCTGTAACTTCACATTAAAAGGAGTTAGAAAGGGCCGGAGATGTGGTTTGTTTTGTTCATTGATAGAGCCCAAAGGCCTAGTACCGTGCCTGACTAAATAGTTTAATGTATGAATGAATAAATGAATGACTCAGAACCTTCTGCAACAGAACTTGAGCAAGTTCTGTTTCACCACATCTTCCCATTTTGCAAATCGATTGACTCATTTGTCCTTCAACAGATAGTCTCTGTAAGAATGGTTTCCACTTCCTTGTACAGGCTTTTATTATTGTGAACCATGTGGGTCACAGGTGAGGTAGAACTGGATACTTTTGATGCTTAGGCACTTCTTAGTTCAACTCTGGTTAAGTCATCTAGTATCACTAAATATCTGGAAAATGAAAGTAATCATTCCTGTTTCCTGGTTTGAGAAAGACCCAGCACAGGGTAGATACTATTATTTCTTGTTTGCCTTTCACTGACTTCCATGCCCTTGCTTTAAAATGCATCACAGCTCCACATAACTATGAAATCCTTTTGCTTTAAATGAAGCTAGCATCAGAAGCATCCCTGGAGGAAACTTGTAACTGGGAAATTTTCCTCTCAACTTTGCAACTCTGGTAGCGTGAAGACTTTGGCAAAGGATCAGACATGCAGCCATGGGTTTAGATACTCATCCAAAATTACCTCCTGAACATTCTGAAATTTACTAATTGTTAATTGCCAATCAAGAACTGTTTTGAAAGGCTTGATGCCTGCCAGGCTCCCGCACATGTTAGCAGACTTTTAATTTATACCCAGAAATGCAAAACAGTCTAATTTTTGCCGTGAGGTCAGTCTTTAAAGTAGTGTTTTGTTATTTTTTAAGGAAACATATATTTTGTGAGAAAAAAAAAATGTGGACATGGACCATAAAACTCATTCATTAATATTCATTCCATAGCACGTATCAACTTTGAAGTTTATACTGGTTGTATAATCTCCTTCATATGAAACAAATAAAAATAAGTGATGTTTACAAAATTATGAAGTTTTGGATCAAAGGAAATTCAAGTTTCTGGGTCCAATGGGAATGATTAGGAACCATATTATATATTAACACAATAAAAGAAAGTAGCATCCACTTTAAAATTTACCGAGCTATGATAAAATGAATTACATGCCCCACTTTAGACATGTTCCTAATTTTAATCCACATTCCTCTGCATGCTCCCATTGTAAATATGACCTCTTGAAGGTGTTAATTTTAGTTAAGGTGTGACCCAACTAAATGAGGGTCATCCCATATTACTGAAAGCCTTATAAAGAGAAGAAACCAGAAGCCAGAGGTTGGAGAGGACCACAGGGAGAAGATGGAAGCCAGAGGAAACTGGAATAGCAGATGAAAGTAGAGGACATTGCCCTGTGATGGGAGATAGATACATATCAATTTCATTACAGTGTTCAAGAAAGGTCCTCTGAGGACAATGTGAAGCAAGGAGCCACGTGAAAATCTGTGGCAAGCATCTTTTGAGTTCCATAATTTAGTAGCCTTTAATTAATGTCATTATTTAACTTTAGCCACCCAAACTGAAGTCATTCCTGGAAACCAGGATTCTTAATTCTTACCCAGGCTATAGCTCTTATTGTGTTAAATAATCTAGAATAAAACCTATCAGCATTATAGGAAGAGGTTAGGGGAACTCTATTTTTGCACTTACCTAGAAATGGCGCTTCTCTTAATAAACTATAAAATAATGGCACTTGCCCTCCCCAATGTCTATGAACTAAGATGTCTGTGTTTGGCACAGCGAGTACCAGAAGCGAGTCTTTGCTGATATCTTCATTTTGGTCTGCTTTTAGTCTCAAAACTGTGAGTCAATAAATTCCTGTTGGTTCAGCCAAAAGCCATGAGTTTCAGATGAAACCACAGCCCAAGCAGACACCTTGTACTCAAGTCTGAATAGAGGACCCATAGAAGCTGTGCCCAGATTCCTGACCCACTGAAATGATGAGATAATAAATGTATGTGTTATCAGTTGCTAACTTGGTGGTAATTTGTTATATAACAGTAGAAACTAATACAGATTTGAATTATAATAATAATGGCATGTTATTGGGTAAGTCATTCAGATGCAAGTATCTGTATTTATTTTCACTACAGTAATTTGAACACTCTTTCTACCCTCTGAGCATAATTCTTCTCATTTACAAATGCAAGACACTTGGATTTAATATATAAGGTTTTTCCCAGTTATTTACTTCCAACTTAAAATACCTGCTTTAGAAGTTTTGCATCTTGAATGTGGGAAAATCATGAAACTGCAGGAGTAAAATTTTTATTTTCCAATATCCTAAGCTCGCAATGGCAAGACTTTTCTCTACTTGAGAGTTTTCCCTTTGCTGTCATGCTTTGCTTCCTTTTTTCCATGTTGCCCTTCAAAATAAGTCTTCACATATACCATAGGGGTAAATGATTCATATTGGTTTAGAATGCCCTAGAATGAAACTTGACAATTAGGCCACAAATGCATGACTCCCCTTTGAGAATGGTAACTGCATCTATTAATAGCTTACAAGGGCCCATTATAGAATTCAAACTGAAATCAATTAAAACAAATAATTATACTCAAAATACCTGGGAAGAATGACACCGATTCCAAGAAGTGTAAACTTGAGAATAAAATCAACAGTACATTGTGTGAGCACATTTTCAATTAAATTATCTTGGGTGAGTGTTCTATGTCCAGATTGTTTTTTACACTTACTAATTAAATGGTTATTTATCTTAGTGTTGCAATTAAATATTCCTCTTTTCTCTCAATTTCCTTCATTTCCAGGATTCTGGCACACAGGGAAGCACAAACAGCTAAAGAGGGCATTTGGTAATCAGATTTAAGTCACAAGGAGAGAAAGCTACTTCTTTAGCATGGTTATGCTATGAAAGACCAATACTGACAGTACCAAAGCATGGATTTTCTGGTAGAAACCACACTGTCAGCAAATTAACAAATAGAAGCTTGTTTTTAGTAATATTACTCCAATTATACTATAAGGATTAAATTTTAGACATGGTTAGGGTTAGAAGGAGACCTGTTAAGTAAAAAAATTTCTTAAAGGTCTTGAATAAAGATGATAGTAGATAAAAAGGAACTAAACTCACATCATTGGCCATGGAAATTTATGTATAATTCAAAAAGTCATGGAGGAAGTCAGAAAGGCAGGGTTTGAGATTGAGTAACTGCAGATGGTGATAAGAAGAGTCCAGGTGGTCCTCAGGCTGCTGGCTTCATAAAAACAAAACAGGAAGAAAGCCCAGTTGTTGGTGTGGAATGATCAGCTTACTTCATTTTTTTTTTTTTTTTAATTTGGTCGTCTATGCAACATTCTACATCTATCTACCACAGAAGTGGAGATATGCATCTAAACTCAAGAGACTTAGCTGAGTTGAGAATATTAAAAAACAAAACAAACAAACAAAAAAAAACTCATGCAGAACTGGATAGAAAATGAATTTAAAGGAATTGATGGGATTGTCCAGAGAGAATGAATGATATGAGAAAAGAATATTGAGGCCAGAATCCAGCACATGGTGAGTGGGCAGGGAAAGCAGAGACCACAAAGAAAAAGGAAAAGTAGGACTCTGTTGTCTCTCAGAAGTTAAGTGAAAGGATATTTTAGTTTCCTTGCTGCAAAATCAAATGAGGATTTATTGGCTCATGGTTTTGAGATTAGATGAAGTCCAAAATCCAGAAGACAGCAAAGCAATGCTTTCTTCCAGAAGGTTGTGGCATTCTGGGGCTGGCTGCTGGTATTCTTGACCCTTGGCTTTTTGTCACATCAAATGTACATGGTGGTGTCCTCTCCTTTCTCTTCCAAGTTCTGCTTCATATGACTTCCGCCTTCTGGATGTTCCCAGTGGCTTCTCTCTCTGTCTGATTTACACTCTGCTCTAGAGGAATGCACTAATCTGGATTAAAGCCCAACCTGATTCAGTTGGGCCGCACCTTAACTCAAGTCACATCTTGAAGAGATCTCTGGTGGTCTACAACCACCAGAAAGTGGACCAAGACCAAGAACATGTCCAAACTGGGATACACAATCCAATCCACCTCAAGGGGTGTTTACAGAAAAAGGGGAAGATTAGTGGTTTCAAACCCTGCTGAGGGATTTAATATTGTTGTGGAAACAGATGAGTGGTCAGTGAAAGAAGATACCAGATTGCCATATTTTGAGAATTAAATAAGGATGTCAAAGTTGAGTACATATTTGCAAGTAAATGAAAAGTGTGTAAGTGAAGGGGGTTTCTGTTAGTTGGCTGTAGTGTGGAGAGAGCTGTGTTGATGTCATTTCTTTAGCTAGTTAGATAATTGGTTAAATAAGGAAGAAAAGGGAGAGTGAAGTATGTGGGAGAGTGAATAGGCATACTCACGATAAGAAGGTTCCAGAAAGGCTCTCCATAGGGGAGATTTAGGTTTCTGTTAAGACAGGAGGTAGGAGGAATAAAAGTAAGGCTGAAGGAGAATCTGATTTTCATGGACTTGAGACAGGGGAGTTTGAAAAGAGGAAGGGGTATTAGAAGTTTGAGTGGGAGGAAGAGATCTCTAAAGACATTTTGATAGAGGATCTTAAGGCTTTGAGTTCTGGTTAAGATCTGGTCAGGGCCTTGACTTGGAAATGGGGGGGTCATTTAGCTGGCAGGAGGCAAAAGAGCAAGGGAAGAAAAAGACAGAAACCTACACATGACATCATAACCAACATTGACATTTCACCAGTCCAAAAGCATGGGTGTACACAAATAGTCGAGTGTATATCAATTTTAGTGCTGCCACAAAAAATGTTAAATATAGCTATTATTTATCACAGAAATAGAGATTTGAAGACATGTGATTAAAACTCAACCTGAATGTCACAATAAGTAAAAAATGAATAAAAGCAGGAGGATGTAGAGAAGGGAGAGAGATAGGGACAAATATACGTGTGTGTGTGTGAGAAAGAGAGAGAGAGAAAGGGGGAGAGAGAGGGAAGGAGGAGGAGGAAGAGTAGGAAAAATTGTGTAGGATATTTGTATTTCAGGCATCGTTTAATGTCACATTAGTCATCAGAGATTTGCCAAAGCTTTGCAAACTACAAAATTTTGAACTCTATTGGAAATGATTAATCTTTGAGGTTCTATAATGTTATATAATTCCAAATATTTTAAGCTTTTTATTTCTTACACTAACTCAAGTAACTGGAAATACGTCTTGCAATATTAAAACCAATGTTCCCATGCTTTTGATTCTTTGGTAAATCTCATGCATAGAAATAGAAAAGTAGGATGGAAATAAACTGACTAAAAAGCCTTGCTGAAAGAGTGGGTATAGCTCAGTGGTTGAGCACTTCCTTCCCATGTACAAGGTCCTGGGTTCAATTCCCAGGAACATCCTAAAAAAAACTCTTTTTAAATCAAACTGAGATCAACGGACTGTGTTTTCCCCATCTCAGCTTATTTTTCTATCAGGATTAACATAAGTAGATCTTTTACACCACTATATAAATAAGATGCTACTTCTTACTTTCTTGGAGTATTTTTTAATGGCTGTTTATAAGTCTCAAAAAGTTAAATATTAACAAAAACAAATTAATACAAGAAAAGAAGCACAATTCATAATTTTTATTTCCCAAGGAGGATACTATCTTTTTTTACAAAAGTTAAGTAACAAATGTAGAAAATCTTAGTTGTTTTAATCCCTTGTTTTAACTATATTTTAACATTATTGTTGGAAATTCAAGCCCAAACTATTAATAATAAGCACACATTCAATATAATTTCCATTTTTAATATATAATCATTTATTTAGATTAAGCAAGAAAGTCATGTTTCTTAGAGAAAAATATGAAAATGCAGTCTGAAATCTAAAGTAAACCACTGTCTCAATAACATGGTATAATTACTTTTAATATTTTGGGATACTTGCTTTCTAAGCATATATTTACATTTTTGAGATTTGACTATAAGTAGAGCTTTTCATTCTGATTGTTCATATATTACAACACAGGCGTCTATGTTTTTGAAGAATTCTATTTCTACATAACTTTGATATATATGTAATTATTCCATTATATGAATACATGATTGTTTACTTAACTATTTATTTGTATTCATATTTAGTGTTGGATTTATTTGTATATTTTGATGTTATAAATATTGTTATGAATAAATATCATGTCCTCATTATGACCTCTTTGATTTATGGGGCATAGTAGTCTAGCTACTTACCAATCTGTTTTTCTCTTCTTGGTAGTCATAGTCAGAAACAAAGCCATGGCTCCTCTCCAGCTGGGTGAGGTTATAAGGCTGAGTTCTGTCACAAGTCAAATAGAACCCAAGGCAAAATTAGCAAAAGCTAGGAGCGAATGTGGCTCAAGTAGTTGGATGTCCATCTCTCACATGAAAGGTCCCAGGTTTGGTTCCTGGTGCCTCCTAAAGAAGACGAGCAAGACAGCGAGCTGACATGATGGACTGGTGTGGCAAGCTGATACAATGACATGACGCAACAAGATGTCTCAACAAAAAGACTCAACAAGAAGACACAACAAGCAGGGAGTAGATGAGGCTCAAGTGATTGCGTGCCTCCTTCCCACATGGGAGGTCCCAGGTTCAATTCCCAGTGCCTCCTAAAAGACGATGAGCAGACACAGAGAGCAGACAGTGAACGCAAACAACAAGGGGGAGGGGGAGAAATAAATAAATAAACAAAATTTTTCAGAAATTAGCAAAAACTGTTTTTCCATGAGTCTGCAATGGAAGGAAGGCCATCCACCATCACTTTCAAATCAGCAGAGATTCACAGGCCTTTGAAGGAGAGAGAGGTTTACAAAGGGAAGAATTCTAAGTCAGTCTCTTAATGTCAAGTGTCCTATTAGGGTTGGGGTTTTGGAAGTGGTGGGGGTGGGAGAGGGTGGGATGGGGGATGGGGAGCTTTCTTTCTAGCCTTCCAGTATATTTGGAAATTCTTGGTTGGTTACATGGGGTTGTGAGCAGTTTGGGGGCTTTCAAAACAGGGAAAATTTGTTTAATATAAGAGTCAAAGGGTTCTCTGTGGCTGGGCATTTCCTGGATTAAGTCAGGATCAACAGAGGGATTTATGCAGTCAAACTGTCATTGTGATGCTCAAGGAGGCTGGAGGTGGCTGGTCAGAGAGGAGGTTTATCAGTTTTTCACCAGTAGCAAAGCATGAACTAAAGTGACCTAGTTTACGACCTGGCTCTTGAAAGCTCTCCTGCACGTTCCTCCAAGATAGTTTGTTTGTTGTTTTTCCCTTGAGCTGCTCCCTTGAAAGCCACTATGGAAGGCAGGTCCCTCCTAGGTCCCTGAATCATTACCTGTAGGGAAGCCCCACCAGGAATTTCATTTTTGGTTTTCAATGGGAACGATAGAAGCTTCTATTCTGTCAGGTCTTCAGGCTTGGGGGTTTACCTATTTTCATCAGATAAATTATTCTGAATGTGTTCAAAGTGTTTTTTCCCTGTCCTTCTATTTTTTCCTTATTGTTCAAAATTTCTACAAGTATGTGTTTTATAAAAAGGAAAACAATATAGATATAAAATCTGAAAATAAGTCCCCATTGGAAAAGCATTTTAATATTATTATGGATGAGTTTCTTCATTCTTCATCTATTAAAGTGAGAGAATTTTATAGGATTTCTCACATTTCTAAAGCTTTGGTAGTGAATGATTTTATAAAACCAGTTACTGGAATCAAGGTGCAAGGTGAGCACAGCATTTATAGGGGCCAAACTGGAAATACCTTACTTCCCAAGATGGTTGTAGAATTAAAATGAAAAGAAGTGAGAAAAAAGAAAGTGTGCTAAGTAGAATCCACTATGCAAGGACTTGCTTCTGTGCCATTTGAGGGAATTACACTTCCCTTTCCTAGTTTCTTATCAGTCCCACTGCACTGGGTAGAATTGGGCCCTAAATGAATGTATATGAAGGGTTAATTGCCATCCTCATTCTGTATGACAAGCTGATATTTTCACTTTTTCTAAGTTTTGGAGAACAGTAAGCCATTTTATTTAATAGTTTCAATTATCAATATTTTATTATTAATATTATCTACTAATATATTGATTATATAATATATATCACCATAGTAGCATCATCTGTATATTAAGGCAGCATTGATATTATTAATAATTATTAATAATTAATAATTTATTTAATAAATTGAAGATTATTTGCTAACATCATCTCTCCTATTTTTCTTTCATTTGCTGCAGTACCTGGATCATTGCCTTATGTACTTGAATTCCTTAATGAATATTCGTCCAACTAATTTGAATTAAAAGACATCTATTAACTTGAGTACAGTTTTTAGTTTCTAGTAAATCTACACATGTAACCTTATTATTAAATTACCAGTCTTCCTCCAGTTGAAGGCTTAAATTCCAAAATCACTTTTATTTCTCAAAACATTTCAACAGATGTTATATTGGTAACTAGAATTCATCATAACAATAAATTGGGTGGGTCCAAATGATGTTATCAGTCATGTAGGAAGCATTTACCACTTATTACCTCAATAAGTTTATAGAATAACTAGCACATGAAAAACAGTGTTATGAGAACTGAAGATATAGCGGAGAATGAAATTGATCACAGTCTTGCTTCCCCCTGCCATGAGTGCTGGTTAAAATAAATCATCATCAGTAAACCTCACCATTCTGTGAGAGGTCTTTACCTCCGGAGGTTACATGTGACTGTATATATTGAGATTTTGAGAACTTTGGTAACATGCTTACTGTCACTCTCGAAGAGGCCAGTGCTCTAGGTACCAGGCTTGATGAATACATTATGCTGCAGGCTAGTTGGCAATAATTACTGCTAACGAAAATTCTTTTCACCTGGGAACTCTTTTTCCCCTATTTCATAGGTTGGTACTCCTAGCTATACTTGC
Source organism: Cabassous unicinctus (assembly GCA_029593785.1). NCBI lineage: Eukaryota > Metazoa > Chordata > Mammalia > Cingulata > Chlamyphoridae > Cabassous > Cabassous unicinctus. Next base: position 1,344 of record JAQZBX010008944.1, on the reverse strand, counting down.
TCCATCCGTGTTGCAGTTCTCAGAGTTCTCCCCAATACCGCCTTCCTTTTTCACTCTATGTAACTTCCTCCTGAGGAAGTTCATCCACCACCATACCTTTAATTAGAGTGGTAGACCCCAAATCTCATCTCAGACCACACTCCTGGACTTCAGAATGCCTACTGGACATCACCATTTAGATCTTCCTGAGACATAGCAAATTCATGTACCAATATAAACTGGGTACACTAACCTGCTCGCTACTTTCACCAACACACGCGTGCGCGCACACACACACACACACACACACACCAGAAAACTTTTCTTCTTTCTTTATTCTCTAAGGTAATGGTATCACAATACATCCAGTTATTGGAGCCAGCAAAACTATAACTTGGGTATTACCTTCATCCACTATATCCATTCCATTTCCAAATCATGGCATTATTATCAACTAAATATTTCTCTGACACACCTACTTTATCCATTTCCATTGTTACTTCAGACTTACTGTTCTGTGGACTGGAGAGCTGTGGGTCAAAGGTGCAAGTCAAGGCTGTCAGTGGACCTAAATCTTATTCAGAGGTACTGAGCTCACCGTGGTCTCTGGAAGTCTATGGTGTTCTCTGACAACCTCTCAGAGCCTGACCTTGCTACTCTAATTGCAGTCAGATGTGATAAGGTGCTCAAATGCTGCACAGTGGATTAAAGGACTTAGGCCAATTGAAAATGATAGCTGGCCCAAGGACTTTGGTGCCAGGAGATTCTTAATGAGATGCATTGGAGTGAGGGGCTTTTCAGCCACCCGAACCATCTTAATGATCTCAGAATGAAAGAAAATAGTGCATCCAGCAATTTTCCGACAACAATGAATTGGGCAATACTGGACGTGTAGTGTAGATCTAACAATTAGGAGGAATTTACATGATTAGACAGAAAACTTTAGAAAGCAATTCAACACTCAAAATTTCAGTGAAAGAGAGTGCTGAAAGGTAGGCTGGAGAACACCACTGTGCAATGCAGATCCCTCAAATGAGACGTTTAAAAGGACAAGTATGAATTCTTTAATTTTGTCTAATTTTTCAACTAATTGTCACATATTATTTAATTTTTATTTTCAGTACAAATAGAGATAAAAATAACGATGTCTCAGAAAGCTGACTTTAATTCATAGCTACTCAGTGGCAGAGCTGGTATTATCATCTTGATTGCTTAATTATTGCTCTAGCATTTTTCCACATCATAACAAATCTGGAGGAGGCAACTTAGAGAAACCAAAAAGCTTGATATTTACAATTATTTTCTCCACCTATTTTTATTGCCTTCTATATAGAACAGTAGTGTACTTAGTACTGTATATTTTGC
>JAQZBX010008943.1:16616-47279 GCA_029593785.1 Cabassous unicinctus | reverse complement strand
TATCCCCCCTTGCTGCTTGTGCTGCTGTGTCCATTCGCTGCGTGTCTTCTCTGTGTCTGCTTATCTCCCCCTTGCTGTGAGGTCTTGCCGCATCAGCCCACGGCGCTGCGCGAGCCGGCCTGCCCTCACAAGGAGGCGCCGGGAAGCGAACCCGGGACCTCTCATATGGTAAACGGGTGCTCTATCCATTGCACCACACCCGCTTCCTGCCGTGAGGTTGCTGCATCAGCCCACCGCACCGCTCAGGCCGGCGTGCCCTCACAAGGAGGCCTCGGGACGCGAACCCGGGCCTCCCATATGGTAAACGGGGGCTCTATCCACTGAGCCACACCCGCTTCCTCCTCTCAATCTTAACCCTCAGTTCTTGAGCCCCCCTCTGCAGAGGCAACCACTGTTATCCATTTCCTATATATCCTTCCAGAGTAGTTTGTGCTTTTAAAAGCGCATATATATATATTCGTGCAAATGAAGTTTATAGGATATAATTTTTTATCTTGCTTTTTTTTCTGAGATAATTGTATATTCACATGAAATTGTAAGAAATAATACAGAAAGATCCCTTGTTCGCTTTTTCCTGTTTCTCCCAGTGGTAACATTTTGCAAAATTATCACAACCTTATTGACATTGATATTACCAATCTTATTCAAATCTCTCATTTGTGTGTGTATTAAGTTTTATACAGTTTTAAACTTGTGTAGGTTCCTACACACTACGGTCAAGAAACTGAATAGTTCCAATACCACAAGGATCCCTCCATTACCCTTTTCTAACTATACCCATCTCCCTCCCATTCCTCTGCTCCCTATACCTTGGCAACCATTTATCTGTCTTCCATTTCTAAAATTTTGCATTTTACAAAAGTTATATAAATGGAATAATACAGTATGTAACCTTTTGTACCTTCTTTTTAAAAAACAAGTTAATATCTTTTGGGTATAGATCTACCTTTTTTAAAATTTCATGGCTACATAATCTACTTATAGGCATACTTTAATTAATCTACATTAGTGTACATTTATGTAAGTTGTACTATTATGAAAATGCAAGTGGTGAGTATCCTTCATATGTTTGTGCAAGTTCTATATATAGCAAAAAGTTATAGCAGTGATATTGAGAGATCAGAGTATATGAATGAATTTCCAAATTTTTCTCAGAAAAAGGTGTTTCCAGTATATAGTTCCAATAACCATGTATAAAAATACCTATCTCCCCACACCCTTATCCCCATAGTGTCTTTTAAAACATTTTAATTGCCACTCAGTTTTTAATCATCACTTGCTTCTGTATCTAATAATCATGTTTTGCACTTGCCAAGTGTTATATATGGCCTAAGTAAAGACTAGTTTTCATGACTTGAATATTACAGGGGAAATTTTCATTTCAAGAAATAACATTAGAGCTAAAATATTTGTGTAATGTTTCCAAGTCTACTGTTGAAAAATTTCAATGAAATTTCAGTACAGCAACACTTTGGAAATAGGCTTGTAATACTTAGTAATGAGGTTTGGGCTGTAATAAGTTATTGTGTGGCACTTAATGTTCTTAAATAGAACATTAAGAATAATGTTCTTATTTCCAAGCATTGGTAGGGTTTTATCAAGATTATTTAATTGTTTTAAAATTAATACAAGTTGACTTAATTGAAATAAAAAGGAAAGAAATCATTTTTCAGATTCTATTTTGAGAATGATGACTACTTCAGTAGAAATTAACCAACTGAAAGGAATGTGAGGAGCTGGAGATGGGAAGAGATTTTTTTTCCCTCAACAAATCAGTATTTTCTGAGCTTAGTGTTTTTATTGCTCAATTTAACATTGCCTGGGAACATACTTGTGTTTGATTTTATAGCTATTCTAAGAATGTTTTGATATACAATGAACAGAAATGTATTTCTTAAGAAATTAGATACTAAATATGTCAGGAATTAGCTTAAGATGCTTAGTAAACTTTCAACAATATTCATTTTTAAAATGCCTTCAAGGTGCTTTGCACTAGTTAGCATTCAGCAAAAATTGATAATGAAACTAATGGATTTGAGCAGCAATTATATATCCTAAATGAATAGAATATAGGCTAATGTGAAGGTGGAAATTGGAGTGTGCAACTTTATGCCAGGGAGAATTCAGACTAAGGACATCCTTATTCTCTGTATGTGTCTCATTAGTAATTAATCTTCCACTTCAAACTTTGAGAGTCTGTTTATAGATCAGATACATTTTGCTGAAATTATATTGACCCCACATGTACATAGGGCCCTGCCTTTTAAAATCAATTAACTGAGGCCTTTTACCTTCAATAAAAAAGTTGGAAAAACAAATTAATTTATTCTTATTTAGTCCTTTGGTTACTGTTTATATTTTGTGGGAAGCTGGATCAGAAATTCTAGAATTTTCTCTTTAATCCACTTAATCCTCTTGCTTATCCAAAATAAGAGGACATGACTTTATTAAAGAACTGTTGCAATATGCTATCATAGAACAATTGTGGCTTATTAAAACAATTTTGAAAGCGATAGTGACCTTTAACATATAATATGCATGTAATACCACAGAAGCCAAACCTGGATTTCAAAAATAGTAAATAATTGCGAGAGAAACAGTCAAACTCAACACGTTTTGGCCTCAGAATTTATTTTCCACCATAGGGCTTTTGGTACTGAAGTTTGTGGAGCCTCTCTCTCCAAAATCCAGGTGCCTAAAAAAAGCACCATTAAAGTCCCTCAACACACACTGATCTTTGAAACTAGTGTTTTTAACCTAGTCTTGACCATCCCACGCCCTAGACTTTTGCTGTCCAGAATGATAACCACCAGCCACGTGTCTAAATTTAAACTAATTTAAATTTAAAAACAACAACAAAAAAAACAACTAGTGCTACTCTGCTTAGTTGCACTAGGTGCATTTCAAGTCCTCAGTAGCCACACTTGGATAGTGGCTACCATACTGGAGAGTGCAAATATAAAACGTTTCTAGCATTGCAGAAAGTTCTTTATAAAGTGCTGCTTTATATTGGTAGTGGGGATGGCAAGAGGAAAGCCTTGATTCTCTGTGGCTTCACAAAGAGTTCCTAGAATTTGGTACTTAGACAATTGCCAGAAAAATAATGTGTTTATAAAAAATTCCTTCTTTACTCTTGTTTTTGCTTTTTTGTTGATTTGAGGACATTGAGCTTTGAAACATCTCCATTGCCAAAACAGCAGTAAGTACAAAATTGCTGTAAGAGGGTTTTCAGCCTTTTTTCCCATTGTTTTCTTCCACAGCTGCTGGGCATGCTGTGTGCATGCATCGTGTTGTGCAGAAGGAGTAGAGATCCTGCTTATGAGCTCCTCATCACCGGCGGAACCTATGCATAGTAGAAAATTCAAACCTGAGCTGTTTAAGTCTTGTTTTTCTGATTTGGAAGGTGAATTGAGCAGGTCTGCTGCTGTTGGCCTCCTGAGTTCATTTAGTTAAAGCACATATACACTGGTGTTGGGCAAAGCAGCTTGACTTCATGTACCTACTTTCCTACCTACCTTCCTACCTATTCACCCACGACTTTCTTTTCTCTTGTTCTAGCTGACTCTCCGTGTCCCTAAGTTTTTAAGGTATGGCGGTAAATGATCTAATTTCAGAACCATTTGCGAGTTGTGTAGTGTAGTAGAATTGAAGGAGGATGTCGGCCTGCTTTTGTTACCTCCAGTTAACGGGGCTAATTCTGAAGTATCACCAAATCCTTTCAGTCTTCACAATGTAGAATTCTTGGCCAAAGGTTTTTGGGGGAGGGGGGAGGAAGCCAGTTCTCTGGTTGAACTTAACACCAGTTGATGCCCCCTCATCATTGTCCTTTAAAAATATATATACCATAGTCCAATAAGATAGCAATTGTACGAAATGGCTAAAATAGACTTTAGAATCATCTGGTGTGCATTTTGGTTCATCTTCAAAATCAGACTGATTTTCAAAACTAGTGGTTTTTAATCAAAGCTGGCTTTATAGGAGGAATATAATGTATGCAGTACTGTTTTAAAACAATTAGTGTGAGTGTGTGTGTTTTTGTATGATTGAGCCCATTCGTCATTAGTCTTAAACTCGTTTGGAAATAATGTACCCATGTAGACTAGCAAAATAGTATATAGATGTGATCTCAGTTGTAAATAGAAAAATCTAATTCAATAAACTCTGTATCACCCCCTCAAAATGTAGTTTTTAATTATTTTGGGGATACTTCAATTCCAGAGCAGCAGTGTAATGTTTTAAATGTTGGTGCTGTCTATGGGTCATCATGATTTGCATTTTAATTATATCGATTGGCAAATTCTAAAGGCCTTGGTATTCAGAAACCATGGATGCTTTTTAGTCCAGTATATCCTATAAATATTGTGTGCAAGACACTTAGAATACAAGGCCAGTGTCTTCAAAGACCTTGGAATCCTAGTATAGGAGATTTATACAGAAGCAGATAATTTCCATTCAGTGCAGTGACTGTAGTGATAATAGAATAGGAGCCCAAAGGAGGTGTGCTTAACCCACCCTGGCAAGCTTTCTAGTATGACTTCCTGGAGGAGATACCCAAGCCTGGAGGCTGAATAGGTTCTGTGGGAGAGGTTTTACAGGAGTGTGAAATGGAATGAAGTAGATGAGAAGCTGAAAGTAGCTCATTGTGCCTGGAGCTTAAAAAGCAAGGCTGAGAAAAGATGTTGGAGAAGTGCCAAAGCCTCAGGTCCTCTAAGGTCTTGCAAGACATTCTGAGGGAACTCAGTCTTGACTTGAAGGCAGAGGAAGCTGTTAAGGTTTTTTTGAACATGGTAGTCATGCACATAGACCTGTCACAGATGGTAGGAAGAATGGATTGGAGATGTTAGGACTAGGCATCAGTTAGGATGTTGTAGTCATTCAAGAGACAGCTTAAGGACGTAAGTAGGGCAGTGCTGGTGGAGGTGGTGAGGAGTGGACTCGGAATGTTTGGATGGGGAAAATGGCAGAATTTGATCATGGATTGGATGTGGAGCAGAGAGAAAGTGGAGAAGAGAGGAAGGAAGGAGTCTAGGATGAATCCCAGATTTCTGACTCAGTCACCTGGGGAAATAGTCATAGACATAGGAAGCAATAAAGACCATATCTAGGAGAATGAATTCACATTCAGTTTTGGACCCACTGATTTTAGGATGCCCATATCATGCAAGTCTGTCCTTCCTGAATATGGAGAAGAGATGCGAAAGGAGAGGAGTAAAAGCTTAACTTCTGTTTAAAAAAAAAAAATGTGGAAGTTACCAAAACATTCATGATTTCAGAGACCTACAGAGGGTTTGATAATGTTGACATTGACCCATCCCAGCTCTTGTCCCTTCCTGTTGCATGGTGGGTAAGAGTGTTTTGCTTGTCCTTGTGACCTTTCACTACCACATTGCCTCTTCTAACCCTGACCCCTCCAGTTTTCTATATGTACCATTCTGTGGCTTCCTGATCACAGATGGGAGCTGAGGTGAACAATAGCTGGACTGTGATTCTGTTTGCTCTCAGCTTATATGCACAACAGACCTGGGCCTTCAGAGAAGGAAAATGCTTTGGGAAAAAGTGCCAATTGGTAGCCCATATCTAGAATTTGCGCAAGAGGCTAATTCCACATATACTCCTCCTGCACGCATTCCTCTCTGGCGTGAGAACAGCTTTCTTCTCTGTTGTCATCTGGACCCCGCTCTACTACCTTCACAATGAAGCCAGAAAGACGAGTGGTAGCTTCAGGGCCAGTTAAGCTATTCTAGCTTCTTTCAGCTTTAAATTGTGTTTTAATTCCTGGGACAAGAGGAAATGCCTTTTCCCTAGTTGGGGAAAGTCTAGGAGAATCTACCCGTGTCCAGGGCCATACAAATTCAGCTTCTTCCTGTTTAACATCTCCAGAGTCTCTGCCATATTGCATGTAGCTCACTTTTGAAACTAGGAATCGTACATTACTCTGAGACCCTATTTCCCAGTGCTGTTCATATATCAGAGAGCAAAAGAGCCACTCTCATGTCTGAAATTTCATGAATGCGCTCTCCCCCTATGCCAGTGCAAGTTGCTTGTTAAGAATTGTACATAAAAGGCTCGAATAGTCTTTATCCAGATTCACCCTAGCTCCCAAAGGCTAAGATAGGCAAAATAGTTAGACCGTGATAATAAAGTAGCAGGTGCTCTTCAAGTCAGTGCCCTAAAGCATTGCTTGATAGGGGAATCAAGGTGTTAGGCCTCAGCCCCCTATTCCTGGCAAGGATTAGTGGAAGTGGGGACCCGATGTACTAAATGTTCCGCACCACCAAGGAAGCTGATCGAGGAAGGACTTGACGGAAATGCAAACGAGAACAGTCCTTCTGACAGTTAAGACACTGCCAGTCACCATGAGCTCCTTCTGAACCACTTGACCTTGGTGTTGGGCATCTGGGGTCAGGGACCTGTGGGTCATTTCCACCTCCAGGGGAACTCCAGCAGTCTGCTTCCTGGCCCTCCAGCCACTGGTGCTGTATCTCCACCTGACCCGGGGGCATGTGGTACCCATGCAACCTGAGGAGCACCGTTGTGTGCACCATTCTCCATCCCTCATCTGCTGGGCCTTGGGAGCCACCAGGACTATCTGGACCACCCTAGACACCATGACTTTATGCACCACCCACTGTACCTGCCATGCTGTCTGTGCCTTCCATCTGCAGCCTCCATGACTCCTATAACATTGCCTTACCCCTCAGAGCCCATCAGGAGTGCCACGGGCACCCTCTCTGCCCACCTCTGAGGATCTCTGAACAGGAAAATTATAATGTAAAGAATTAGCTAAGGAAAAGGTAGTTAACTACTAAAAGGTGAAAAAGAGAGCTCTAAAGTTTCACAGGTAGGTAGCAGCTGCAGAAAACAGCAACCACTCCTAGGTAGGGCTAAGAGAAAAGTAAACAAGGAAGGTACATAGAAACTCAGAGGAGGGCCTGCAAGATTAAGAATCAGACCTCAGAGGAGAGGATATAGCTGTTATAGGAACAGGCTGCCTGCCTTGTGCTGAAGAATAAACTCGCCAGCGGGCGCCTGCCACTGCAGGAGCAGAGAGCCGTCACTGGTGAATGCTGTTGGGAGCAGTGCTACCCTGAAAATAAACAGAGGAAGAAAAAGCTCTTCCTCCTCCAGCCTTGAAGTCCCCTTCAGAGCCCTTCTGCTGGCCAGCTGAGAAAGGAGAAAGGTAGTTTGCAGAGTCTCAGCTTCCATGTGACAGGGAAGGGCAAGGAAGGGTGAGTTTGGTGCTAAGAGGCAATAACATGGTATAGTTACTCTCTTTCCCTTTGCAGCTAATAAGCAGTCTCTGGAGAGATACTTTAAGACCATATAAATATCCTGCTCCTCATCAAACTTGCCCCTGGATTTAGCAAACGTTGCTGATTCTGGCCCAATTAGTCTTTACTATGATGATTGCAAAACAATGTTTTTCCAATCCAGTTCTCCTTCATTTACTAGTTAGCCTCCCCACCCCCATTTGTTTTATATATTTATACCCATTATGGACTGATGAATCCCCATTTCTTCCAGTAGTCTATAATTCATTGTGCATATTTTTTTGGTCCTCAGTCAAATTGGCCACTGAGAGCTCCCTTTAAGTTGGCTCCAATGTCCTTGAAACATGCCCAACATTTTTTGAGTGTTTCTGTAATCTCTGACATAACAAGATGTTCCAGGCTCATCTCATACCATTCTTGCCCCAGCCCTAGAATCTGCTTTTTCTCCCAGGAGCCCTGGTCCCTGTGCTCATGCTACTGGGGTGTCTTTGTTTCTCATACTGTTGATTTCAGAGCTTCTTATTGCCTTAATTTTTTCTTAAACAGGAGTAATTAGTGCTTTAAAAAAAATGTGAACCATACAGAAGTCTATAAAGAAGAAAGTATCCTTAGGTACTTACACAAAAACACATTTGGTGGTGGCTTTTGGTTTTGCTTTTTGTTATATGAGTTTTATTCCACAAGTACCTCTTTTTCTCTTGACAATATAGTATGGTACTCTTTATGTGTCAGGCTGTAGATCTGTGTCATTCCTTTTGTTAGCTGCATGGATGTATTAATACTATATGTGGTTAAGTTCCTGTCTCAACTTGGCTAGGTTATGGAGTCCAGTTTGGTCAAGCAAACTCTGGCCCAATTGTTACTGTGAGGGTATTTTGTGGATTTAAATCATTTGACAGTTGGTTATATCTATAGCTGTTTATTACATCTACAGTCAACAAAGGAGAGATTGCCTTCAGCAATGAGAGAAGTCTCATCCAATCAGTTGAAGGCCTTAAAGGGAGAACTGATGATTTCAACAGTCAAAAAGAAGAATTTCTATCTCTACACCAGCTAGCCAACTTCTCCCTGGATAATTCATCGAAACCTTCATTGGAGTTCCCAACTTACAGCCTGCCCTGTAGAATTTAGACTTGCCAATCCGCACATCTCATCCTGATGAAACTTCGGCTCATTATTAGGCATCTGCCCAGTCATATTAGCCTATTCCTATAATGGATCTCTTAATATTTACATACATATCTCTTGTCAGTTCTGTTTCTCTGGAGAACACTGAGTAATACTCTGTGATTAACCAATCTACAGTGGATGGGCAATAGGTTGCCTCCAGCCTTGCTGCAGTGAACATCTTTGTACATTTCTGTGTGAACTCAGGGATAGATTCTTAGCACTGAATTTACTCTCAACCAAAAAGTCACATTTAAAATTTTTTTTTCATGGATACATCCAGTTGCCCTCCAGAAAGACTATACCAATTTATACTTCTACTGGTACTGTATGAAAATGTGCATTTCCCTGTACCCTTGCTGACACTTTGCATATTATCAGCCTTTAACTCTTTTTTTCCCAATCTGACAGATGAAACTATTTCTTTGAATCTTGATTGTTAGCTAGGTCCAGGATGTATTTAAGTGTTTCCACCATTTGTATCTCCTCTGAATTTCCAGTTTCTATCCTTTGTCAGTTTTTTCCCCTTACAAATCTTAACAGAGTTAAGTTTACTTAGGAAATTCTTTTCTAGGAAACTTAATGTCTATTGCTATTGTGAATGGAATGGTTTTCCTGATATGTTTCCTATTTGGGTATTGCTGCTGTACAGGAGCACTTACTTTTTGGGTGTGTTGATCTTGTATCCAACATCCTTGCAATTCTTGGAAATAATTAGCATATTCTGTTGGCTCTTTATTACCAGCATCCCTGAGATCTCCTGAGGGTGTTATACAGTGTCCTTGCAGAAGCTTCCCAAGTTTATCTACTGAATTCTTTTTAGACAGTGCTGAGTGCATTGCTAGTTGTGGGGAAGTTGACTCATACACTGTTCCTGTTCTGATTTTACCCACTGAAGAAATTAAAATAGATGTGAACTTTATAATATAGGGTAGAAAGAAGACTTACTCATCTTTGCATCCCTTGCACCTGGCATATAGAAGTCACTAAATGTCAAAATTAGTTACTGAGAGGTGCAATAAGATTATGGTTTTCAATTTGTTTTCTTTTTTAGTTGAAAAACCCATCAGCTAGGAGGTTCTCAACAGTGGCTGCACATTAGAATCATGAGAGGAATGTTTAAAATATTTATGCTCAAGCTCAATTTACAGAGATTCTGTTTCAGTTTGTCTAAGGTGAGGCCAAAACATCAGCATTTTTAAAAGCTCAGGTGGTTCCATTGAGTAACCAGTGTTGAGAACCTCTGCTAGTCCATTATATAAACTACCCAAGGAGAGCATGGAGATGGTGTGGGGGTCCCTTTCTTCTCCCTTTAGTCCCTAAGGGGGCTCTGCCGAGGACAGTTTGAAAGCCATGTCCCCATGGTCCTAATGATCTTGTGAGGATGCTGAAGGCAGTGAGCCCACCTGCTGGTGGAAACCTTGTTCTAGGCTTGGGCTAATGTTTCACATGTCAGGTTGGGGAAATAGGCAGATATCTGCAGTTGCAGCCTGACTGGGCCATGCAGAGAACCCCTATGTTGAGGTTGCTTGGTCTAGGAATAGATGTTGGAGAGTGGTCAGAATTACGCCTTGGACACCAGTGGTGCACGAGTCCATTTTGGCCAAATGGTGAGTTGCTTCTCCTTGGCACTGTTGGGAAGAACTTGCTGATATAATAACAGCTCTTGCAGGGGGCATGCTGAATGAGCATGATTTTGTTAAGCTTAATGCTGCTGTTGATTATAGCCAAGATTTGGAGGTGGTGGACTGTAATCCCTTGCTTTTAATTATCACTTAACCATTATTTAATTTGATGATAGCTCCGTGCATAGGGGATTATTGAACTCTTACTACTGAGGATGAAACTGAGGCCTAGAGAAATTGTGACTTGCCTCAGACCACACAAATAAGGGTGAACCTGGATTCAGACACTGATGCTCCAACTTCCAAGGCCATGTTTCCCCCCACTGCTCCATGCTTTGAGGCCCTTTATCAGGAAAATGGCTGCAGTTATTTATATACCCAATTACACATATGCCAACTCCCTCTTTATATGGCACTGTCTCTGCTGGGAAGGCCACATGTCCAAGCAGTTGGTTCCTAGCAGCTGAGGTTATGACCTGATGCATAGGAGAATGGAAAAAGCTGCCAGTGCATTGTGGGTTGTTTTCCTTTTTCTTTTCCTCATAGAAATTGTGACCCAGGAGTTGCTTTCAGTTCTGTTCCCCAACTACCTGAATGGCTGGAGCTTAGGCTCTGTTATCTAACTCATTACCCATCACCCTCTGGGGCCATAGAAATGGTGGCACTTGTCAGAGATGATGATAATATCTAGTCTAAAGGTTTTTTTTTAAAAATCAGCATAATAGGATGCTCAAGCAATAAAGATGACAATATTTTCAAGGAACAGAGCACTGATACCTAACTTTCTGCTTTTTTCTTTCCTCTTTGCTGCCTACACATAACCTGACCCTAGTGGTCAGTCTGGGCTCTGCCCTTCTTGGTCCCTTCCTAGCAGGCGACTGCCCTAAGGCTGTCTCACACTTTGACTCTGCTGATACTCCTCCTCCATTTTCTCCTTTTCCTGGAGAGGACTTACCAATCTTCAAGGCTCAGCTTGGAAATTACTCCTTAGGCCTTCCCTTTCCACTCTTCCCCATCCCTGTCTCACATCCCATAAGTTACCAAGCCCTGTCGATCTATGTCCCACATTCTTCCAGCCCAGTTGCCACTGTCATCTCTGTTGGACAGCCTACACCCATCTCGCTGCCCCACTTTTGCCCTACTCACTACTTTGTGTCCGAGGGGTTATAGAATGTCTGTCTACCCCCTTCAAGTGAGTTCTTTGAGGGTACCCCTTTATCTTAGCCTCCTCCCATACCTATCAAACACAGAAGTTCCAGTCACACAGAAGTCATTAAAATATTGGTGCTGCCAGACAAGTCCGGTACCTGGCTGGACCTGGCGAGGCTTGGCATGTATGTCCTGGGCAACATCTTTGGCCCCAGGTACACTTTTTCCTAGGCAAGTCTTTATTCAGACACTGCTCTCACTCCTTCAGGGGAGTGTAAGACCAAGTACCAGATTACATTTTTCTCTTCAAACATCCCTATTTATAGACCTCATATGTGTCAGGGACAGGTATGGGTGATTGGTCAGCCCTCTCTTAGGACTTGCTTTAAGAGAGGAATGACATTTCAGGAAGGATTTAAGCCTTAGTCTGATTTTTTTTTCAGAGACCCAAAGCCTTTCCCACACTGGCACACCCACCTGATGGGAAATGGTGATGGGTAACACCCAGCAGACAGCTAGCCTGGTCCTTAGCTCTGAGCTCTGCTTCCTGGGGTCCTATACCTGCAGCTTGGGGGGCTGCCTCCTGCATTTGTACCTCTGCCTGGCCCTAGTACAAATAACACTTTGGTGGTAATACAGCTCTTTCAGTGCATTGACTTTGAGAATTGAGAGGTGCCCACACACCTGAGATGGTTGGGAGGCCACAAACCAAAGGTAATTTCCCTCCCCAGAGAAGAAATAGTCTTTCATACACTGGACATCAGGTGGATGGCCAGGTAGGACCAGGACCAATGAGCGAAGCCGCAGTGGGTTTCCTTGGGGTGTGATGAGCTTCCTATCACTAGAAATGTTGGAGCAGACCAGGGTACCCAGTGCTTACTTGACCAAGGAGGGCATTGTGGAGGAGGTCAGATTAGATTCTCAAGTCTCTTTGAATTCTTAGTTTTGGTATATTCCAGTAATTACCCTCATTCCATTTCTCTCTGTCACATGCACAAACTCTCCCTGCCCAATGTAAAGCTACCAGAGGCAGGAAGGAGCAGAAAGAAATCCTCCCCTTTTGTTTCCTGGAAAAGAAGTCTCTGTGACTGCTCTGCACAGTGGGACATTTCCTGTACTGTTTAATTTCTGAGCTGTTTGGTCCCCTCAACCAGGTCAAGAGCTTGAATAAAGCAAGAGATTAAGGCTTTACTCATCTTGCCCCCACTGGGTCTATCTAGTTCAAAGTTGTCTGTAGGAGGGTGGTCCACAAAGGTTTATGAAGGAGTAAGTGAATTAACAGTCCCAAATAAAGATGGTCTGCAGGGGCCAGTGAACACCCTTCAACAAACAATTTCTTCAGTTAGGTCATGCCCAGTGGAAGAGAGCCAGTATATCCCCCTCCCCACCTCCTGGCCTCACAGTTGCTCTGCGGTCCCCAGGCAGAAGAATGAGGTCTGACCCTGAGGCTGGGTGGGCTGCTGGCCTATTATGCTGGCTCAGTATTGGGGCCCTCAGCACCAATGGGTGAATTGTGGGGCAGACCAGTTTGGCAAGTCTTAACCAGCTCAGCCACCCACCTTGGGGAAGCCCAGGACTGAGGAGCTGCCAGAGCCAGCCCAGTTCCCAGTGGCGCTCTTCCCTGCACCCACTCCCAAAGCCCTTGGCATGGCTGGAGCTGGGCTTTGGCAGGGCTTGGCCAGGAGCAGAAGTTATGTTTCTGGGGTCTGGATCCAAAAAGAGAAAGAGCTGGAGAGTGTCAAGGACAGCGGAGTAACCAGACCACCTCCATGTCCAGGGTTAGCCTGCCTGGCCCTAGAGCATCTGCCCAAGTAGGGTTTACTCTGTTTGAGGGAGCATCATGGGCAGCAATGGCTTCCCCAGGCCCCAGCTGGGTGGGAGAGATCTTGATGCCATGTGTCCCCACCTGACTACAAGCTGGTCTTCCTGGACTCCCCACCACGGTCCCTCTACCTCCAACAGGACCATCACCTGTCCTCCACCCCAAACTGAGCTTGGTCCATGCCCAGAATGTTCCCTTGGTGTTCCACCGCCCTCCTGGGCTCACACACTTGCCCTACCCTGATACTCTTGTCTTCCTCACGTCCTGTCTGCTGTTGCCTGTCCAAGGCCCTGTTCCAATCCCTTTGTCCCCAGGAAGCCCAGTCTCCCCATCCCAGCCCTCCTGAGCCTTTCTGGCCCCTTCTCCATCCTCCCTTATCCTGCTTCCTCTCTCCATTTGCCAGGGTATGAATGTGTCTCCCTGGAAGTGTGGGGGCTCCCAGAGCCAGGGGCCAGAGCTTTTCTGTTCCATTCCCATAGCAGAGTTTGGGACAGACCTGAGCAAAGCCTGCAGTGACTGCAGCACAAGACTTGTCTGAGGGCGGGAGAGAGCTGCACTCCCAGACATCTCCTTGTACTCCTTTACCAACTCTGAACCTGAGCACCTGAGAAAGGGATGCCACAGACCAAGGAGAAAATAACATACTTCTTTATTCCCTGTGAGAGACTCCTGTAGCCCAGGCTCCATTCTGGACCCCAGGCAGTGGTGAGGGCACTGTGGGCTCCACAAGCTGGGAGGTCCAGTTAGGGCTCCTGCCTTTCCTCAGAGCTTCTCCAGGTAGGAGCCAGGGACGAAGCCACGCTGTCCATTCCGTTCCACTGTCCACCAGCCATCCTCCCCTTCCAGTATGACCACCAGGATGTCCCCCACGGAGATGTCCAGCTCATCAGAATTCTGCGCAAGAGATTTAAAGTGCATCAGGCTGGAAGGGCCTGCTGGGAGGGCTCTGGTCTGGCCTTCCCTCTCCCCACCCCAGTCAGCAAATAGAGCTTGTCTCACAGGGTGGGCAGAGTAAGCTGAGATGTGCCCATGTCCCTGGAGCTGCAGGCCAACGCTGCTCTCTCTGGGCTGGGGCAGCCCCTGGGAAACATATAGGAAATAGGGTACCCCATGGGATTTGGCCTCCTGTCCCCCTTTTGTCACCATAGGCCCCTCACAACCTTCCCCTGCTTCACTTCCCTGCTGATCTATCCCATTTTCAGCTCCAGACACAGAGTAACTAACAAAGTCGGGTCAGGTTTGCTTACTAAACCAAGGCTCAGTCTCACTCCAAGGCTGGTCACACAGCCTTCCTCTCTGCTCGTGAGCTCCTGTGCCCTCGTGTGAAGCTTCCCGTGTGAAGCTTCCCCAGAGCGCCCTGCCCTGCTAGCCTGTCATACAAGCATACCATCATTCTCCTGGCTTGTCTCCCCACTGGGGACTGGGCTGTTAGTGTCCAATGTGAGCCATGGCCTCACTGCCCAGCCTGCCTAGCCCCAGGGGGATGCTTGCCCTCCGTCCAGATGGACCTGGGGTCTAGCTGAGTGCCCTTCACCTCAATGCAGAGAGCAGATTGGCACAGCTGCTGCCTTGACCTATCTGCTCCCCATGGATTTCAGCACAAGCTGAAGGACTTTTCTGGCTGTGATTTGTTGTTCATAGCCATGGCCACGAAAACAAGGCCTTAACTTGAGCCTGACTCTCAGTTACCTGCAGGTAGCTCCAGGCCCTGCCAACCTCCCTGCATATATCACACACGTGGGCACACACAGTGCCTGCATGGACACCACATAAGCCCCTGCTCCACCCGTGTGCGTGTGTACAGACTCACGCAACACGGGCTCTTATACCCATTCATCAGCATTCATCCAAAAGAGATGGTCACCAAGCCCCTCCTAGGTGCTGGGTACTGTTCTACAAGCACTTGCCTTCCACTCCTTCACAGGTGCCCGCTCCTGTGTGTGCACAGACTTAGACAGGTTCATTCTCATGTATACACACCCAGATACATTTGCCCCAACTCCCAAGATGCATCCCTTCCTAGGACTTGTAGATGTCCTGCCTGGGGCAGCCCCACGTCTGGCCAGAAGTGGGTCTGGAGAGGGCAAGCAGCTGGCTCACCTGTGCTGTGTAGTCATAGAGTGCCTTGTAGTCCTGGGCTGGCGGGACAGGGGGTTCTGGCATCTCCTGCACTGCGATGGCGGCATAGACACCCTCATTCCGCTCAGGAGTGGGCGTCAGGGTCTCTGTGGAGGCTGAGAATAGGACAAGGCCTAGACCCCGTCCCTTTCAAAGTACATTGCTCCCTGGAGGTCCGGCTGGGGTGGGGCTTCTGAGGCTTGGCTCAGCCCTCTCCTCTCCCTGCCTCCCCTGCCTCGCTGTTGGAGGGCATGACCCTTCCTCTTTGATGCCACCTAGGAGTCATCTCCTTCCCCCCTGAGGTCACAGTGTATTGAGGAGGTGCCCACATCCCTCCAATTACCGGCAGGAATTGCCATGATCTTGGGACTTCCATGCAGCAGCCCAGAGAACCTGGGGGCAGGGAGGAAAGAAGGTGGGTTCTGGAAGGGAGGGGTTTAGGGAGGGAGCTCTCTCAGAGCCTCTAGCACTCTCTCTCCCATGGCTTATGGCCACCCCTAGCCTCCAGGCACAGGCCTGATTTATGGGGTACCCTAGGAACAAAGGCTCCCCAAAGGGTAACCCTTGCCTTCCTCTGCCAGTGCCCTCCCACTCCCTCACTCAAGAGACCTCTTCTCAGCACTTGTCCGGCAGGGCCCCAGGGGTTGATTTGGGGGTTCTAGGGCCCCTTGCTGCAGCCATGTGGGATACTGCCCAGGTGCCCACACCTGCCAGGCCCTCTATTCATTCCTCCTAACAGCCACCCCCACAGGCAATGAGCTGCCCTTCAAAGCTTGGCGCCCACCTACCCTGCTTGGGCCTTTGCCAGCACCAGCCCTCCTCTCTGCAGCTCCACAGTGTCCAGGCCAGCTTGGCCACTACCTGACCATGTCCTGGGTGGCCCTCCATCTATGAGTCAGCCTGGGGCCCATTCACCCTTGCCCCTGCTCCTGATTCAGGCCTGGCCTGGAATGAGCTCAGGTGGTGAAGGTTTGTTGAATAAAAGAATGAAAGAACCATCAGGCTTACCCTGAGGGCACCCCACTAAGCTGATAGTGGAAGCTAGCACTCCTTCCTTGTGTCTGGGGCCTGCCTGAAGAAGGTGGGATTGACCTAAGTTTTCAAAGATGTGTGTATCTTTAACAGGTAGAGACTGGGTGTAAGGCATTGGCCGTGAATGGGAGAGGAAGTACAGAGGTGCAGAGGAGGGACCATACAGGTGGGGTTTGGGGAGTGGGCCAATTTTGGGTGTGTGGGAAACATGACTGGAATAAGGGCTGGGTCAGACCTGAGGGGCCTTGTGTGTGACTCAGGGGCCTGTGGGGGGCAGCCTTGTAAGTGCTCCCCACCCCACAGTGCTCCCCAGTGGGTTTGTGGAGCCAAGGCCCGAGGAGTGGACACGTGCCCTGGGTAGAAGCACACGGACCCGGGAGCTCGGGCCTGGGCACCCTGAAGAGGACTAACGCGAACAGGCACTTACAGGTAAGTACCCTCGCTGCCCCTGCCATATACCAGCCCCCTCAGGCTCCTGGGATTGGTGGGGTGGGGGGGTGGGGGGTTAAACCAGCGGGGCTGTGGATGGGAGGGGCAGAGGGCCACAGACTCTGTGCTTTTAGGCTCATTGTGCTTCCTCTCTCACAGTCCAGGCTCCACAGCACTTCCTCCCTCCCGCCCACTGTCCTGTTTCCCCAGAGTTTTCTGCCCTACCCATGCCAGCGCCTCCCCTCTACCCACTTCTCAGCCACTGCCCCCTGACTCTCTCCCCACTCCTCCAACCCTGCCTTGCTTCTGGCTGCCCCATCCAATGATCCCTGACCAACCACCTCCAACAGCCAGGCTCAAATACAGCCTCCTCTGCCCTGTTTCTTATATCCTCATTGGGGCACCCCTGTCTGTCCTTTCTCTACACTGGCCTTGGGTGATACTTTTTCATCCAGTTGCTTAAGTGACCACCTATGCTGGATCCAGGTCCTCAACTGGGGTGCAGGGAGGCCTGAGTCCCCCAAGTTCTTGGAACATTGTGAGGGTGTGAATGTGCCTCCTTCTGGGGTCATTGCTGTCACAAGGTCCCAAAGGAGTGTGCTGTGCAACCCTGTTCTGAGCACAGGTGATTTCCGTGAGCCCCTGCCTCCCTGGACGCTTCCTTCAGGGTAGCTCCGGGGCTCCTGAGGCCTTGGAAATGAGCTGTCCTTGGAGGCCCAGAAGTGCCATGACCTTCCTCACCATCCCCGCCTCCCACAGGCAAGGCAGGACCTACACTGAGGTACAGGCCTTTCTTTGCTGATAGTTGGAGAGAGGAGGTCATGGGAGCCTTGAATGGGGGTGGGAGACAGATGCTTCTAGATGCCCCCTCAGGTGCCTGTCTCCTCGGGGGCTCCCTGAGCAGGCTGTGGTGCTCCCAATGAGCTGTCAACCACCATCACCCAAGGCCTGAACCCTGAGGGACCTTTAGGTCCTGAATCTGACCCCAACACTCATGGACCCTGGGACCTTGAGAAGGTGAGTGACTCACCCAGTTCACACACTGAGGCACAGCACTAGAACCTGGCTTTTGATACAGCCAGGCCAGGGAAGGGGCCCTGGAAAAGCCTGGAGAATTCTCTAAGAACACAGGCTGCAAGCTCCTGCCCCTGTGCCCCAGATCCTGTGCCAGCTGGAGAACATAGCCACTGCAGCCTGAATGGGCCAGGACACCTAGGCAGGCCAGGAGTAAGGCCCAGGGATAAGGAGGCTGACCAGGCAGCCTGCCCAGAGCTCTGAGTACAGTCGCCAGTGAATAATCGGGGTGTGATTATTTGTTTAATGCCTGTCTGGGTCCCCTTGGGTCCAGGGCTCCAAGAGGCAGGTTTGAGCCTAAACACTACATTGGTCACACAGGAGGTACTCAGTAAAGATGTGTGGAAGGAGCCAGTTGCAAGAGGAGAGGCTGGGCCCACTTCCTGACCCACTGCTCTGTGCCCCCTGCCTCTGCATCCCAGCTGGTTGCCATCCTTCAGCTCCTCACCTCTTCATCATGCCACAGGACGGCTGCGTGCCAGGGCTGCTGGATGGGGTAACCTCCCGGTCGTAGTAGTTGTGGTAGGTCACCGGAGCTGTGGGCAGCAAGCCAGTGAGGCCAGGGTGGGGGGTGGGCAAGGCAGGCAGGACCTTGTGCCACCTGAGAGCCCAATCTGTCTCTGCCCAGAGACCTAGGCTGGGCTCCCACTTTCCCATTACTGCCCTGTCCCTGTCCCCCACCCAGAAGGGAGCTGTGAGCCACCCCAGTCCTGTTCTGGCACATGAAGCTCAGAGAACCTGGGGCCAGGCCTTCTAGAGACAGGTGGCCCTCGGCCCAGACGTTGCACTGCCTGCAGGTAGGGCTGGGCCTCACCCGGGGGCTCGGTGCCTGTGCTCTTGGCCTGGATAAAGCCATCGATGTCGGCATCCACCCTGCAGCCTTCCAGTGTCAGCCGCACCTCCTCGTAGAGCTGGGAAAGAGAGGAGGCTGTGGGCCCAGGCCTCCCCATGATGCCCACCCTGGGCCAAGCCCCATCTTTCTGTGGGCCCGAACTCCACCCAGGGTGCTCACCCAGGATCTCCTCATGTCTTCCTGAGAGATCAGAGCTCTGTTAGCTTCTGCCGTTTCCTGAACACCTACTGTGTGCAAGACCCTATGTAAGGGACTTGAAGCACACCCATCCTCTGCGGTAGATGCTATTTCCCATGTGTTATAGATGAGGAAACTCCGAGAAGGAAGAACTATTGCCCATGGCCCCGGAGCCACAGTGCAGTGAACAGAGAAAGCAGGTGCTCTGTGGCTCCCAGAGCAGACCCAGGGACCTGGCGGTGGGGGCCAAGCAGGCAGGGCCACGGTAACCACAAAAGAACAGGCTTCCAGGCAGAAAAGCCTGTGGCTTTGCACGGTACTGAGCTCCCCATCCTTGGGGCAGTGGGAGCAGAGGCTGAGCAGCTGGGGTCTGAGCCCAGAGCCAGGGCCCAGTTCACGGAGGGCTAGGCATTTGTGGACTGACTCAGAGGCCCCTGGGTGCACTGTTGCCCTGAGGCTGCCCTCTCCCCAGCCTCCTACCCTTCTCCCCCTGTCCCCCACCTCATCGTCCTTGACACACTGCATGGAGAGCTGGTTGCAGTGCACCCACAGGGCATTGCGGAGGATGGTCAGCCGGTCAAACTCTTGCAGCTGGAAAGCCTGTGGGGGAGGGGGATCGAGGGAGGTGAAAAGTAATGAGAGGGCTGCAGGTCCAGGTCAGGCTGGGCCCAACTCACAGCTCAGCTGGCTCTGACCAGCCCAGCTCCCACTTGGGGCCCTCTCTCCTGAAAGCAAAGTCTAAAGGAAAGAGCCTCCCTGGACATGCCATACCTCCAGCATGTGCCAGCCCCTGAGGAAAAGGCCCTGGAGGTAGTGAGAGGAGCACTAGCCCCACAATCCTGAGGCCTGTGTCCCAGGCCCTGCTCGCCAGGGGACCCAGGAATCTACAGGTTTTGTCTGAGCCTCAGTTTCAGCTTCAACAAAAAGGGGTAAAGAGTCTCAAGCCTGCCTGCAACAAAGGGACCCAGGGAACAAAGCCAGGCGGTGAGACCACAGGGCTTGGTGAGGAGAGTGTGCACGATGAGTGAGTGAATGAATCAGTGAAGCCTTTCCCCCATCCCTGCCTCATTTGCCCCCATGAAGCAGTCCAGAGTTTGACATCTTTGCCACTGGGGAGCTGGGGAGACTGAGGCTCCAGGCCGTGGTCCCTCACCTCGCAGGTGGTCTGGTGCTCCTGCTCCCACTCGCCCCGCACCTTCTCCAGCTGCTCAACGTTCTGCCGGTACACCCGCTCTGGAAGCACAAGGAGGCTCCTGCAGCACACCCTCCCAGAGTGCCCTCTCCCCCACCCCCAAATCCTCGGGCCCTGCCTCCCCCAGAGCAACCTGCCCTGACCTCTAGTGGTGCCTTGGGAGAGTGCGGTGCTATTCACTCAGATCCTGCTCTTTTCAGGGCGCCTCATGGCTCCCCCACTAGGCTCTGAGCTGCCCCAAGCCTGGTGTGGAGCCTCATACAAGTTCAGAGTCCAGGTCTCATCACTGGGTCCCGCCCCCTCACTTTCCAGATGGGAAACTGAGGCTCAGGGAGGGCAGAGTACGCTGCAGGAGGTGGATGGCAGCGTCAGGAGCTGCTGGGCTGGGAGGAGAGCAGGTTTGGGGCATGGCCTGTGCCCCAGGTGAGGGAGCAGCCCGGTCCTGGCTGAGGCAGAGCAGAGAGCCTTCCAGGGGAAGGGAGGAGGGGTGACTGTCCCAGGAGGTGCCAGCAGAGACAAGGGATCAGGGGCATTCTGGCATCAGATGCCGGACAGAAGAGACAGGGGCCCAGAGAAGGCTGAATGTGCACATACACATATGTGTGCATGAGCTTGTGAGCTTGTGCGTGTGAGTGCCTGTGTGTATGTGTGATATGTGGGTCTGTCTTCCATAGATGTGCCATGTAAGACTTGGGCTCTGGAGCCATATGGCCAAGGGTCAAATGCAGTTACCACCACTTATTGGCTGTGTCACCTTGTACAAGTTACTTAAGTTCTCTGTTCCTCAGTTAGTTCATCTGTTAAATAAAGGGAATAATACTAGCACCTACCTCATAGGATTGTTGTGAGGATTAGGTAAGACATCACAAACAGTGTTTGCAAATGGGAGAACATATAGACACAAATGAATGTGTAGTTGGGTGTGAGCCTGTGCGTGTCCCTGGGGCAAGTGAGGAGTGCCTGCTTCCCAGGTCACCACACCCAGTCTGAGAAGATGGGCAGGGCCCACGTACCTGCCTCCGTGGCCGAGTCCTTGCACTGCTTGGCTTTGTTCTGGCTCTGAGGAGACAGAGGGAAAGCAGTGCTAAGCCTTCCCCAGGGAAGCAGAGCCCACCTGGACCCAGCCTTCAGGCTCCTAGCCTCCCTGGGCTACTCCCAGGTGACCCTGTCCTGCTTTCCCCGACTGCCCCGGGACACACTCAGAAGCCAGATGTGGATGATTCCATCATTTACTGCCAGCCATGGACCCCACAAAGGACCACAGGCTGGTTCAGATAAATAAAGAACAAAAGCAGACCACAGGCTGGTTTGGATGACTAAAGAATAAAAACAGACCCTTCGAGCCCAGGATGGTATGCATGAGAACTAGAGATCAAGACCCTGAGGGAGAAAGGGGGACCAGGGGCCGGGCCCTGCGGCCCTGCATGGCCACTCCTGACCCCATGGCCGGAACTCAGGCTCTGCCTCTCACTTGCTGCCCCCAGCTCACTGAGCAGGGCCCTGTCCTCTCTGGGCCTCAGCTTTCCTGTCTGTGTGATGGGTAAGATGTGTTCTTGGGCTCTGGGGGCTCTGACACCCCCACCCTCACCTGGGCCAGAGGAGGGCTGGTCCCTGGCTTGTCCCAGAGGCCTGGGCAGTCAAGAGCTTGGGTCTGAACAGACCTGGGTTTGGATCTGTTCTCTGCTGCTTCCTGGCTTTGAGACTTTGGGCAAGTTGCTCACCGTGTCTGGGCCTGTCTCCTTTCTGTGACATGGGCCTCCTTGAGCCCCTCCAAGGGTTGTGAAGGTCAGTGAGGTAACAGGAATGGGCTGGGGTTGTTGTTACTGCTCTCTGCCCTGTGCGCTCTGGGTCTGGGCCACAGCAGGCCTGCTTGAAGGAACAGGCCCTTGGGTGTGGCCTGCAGATGGCATGGGGGGTCCAGCTGACCCTGTCTGCCCAGGCTCTGGGACTTGAGGCGCCTGGCAGCACAGAGCGTGCAAGGTGGTCCCACGGGTGGAAAGTCAGCATGTCCTTGACACAGACTTGCCCAGAGGCATCTGTGGTGCCTCCTTCCTTCCTCCCCCCTGCCTTCCCCAGCCCTGGGTAACACCCTTGTCCCAGCAGCTCCACACACCTTCTCCACCTGCTTCTGGTTGCCATTGGCACTGATGCGCTCAAAGACCTGCTCAGCATCGTCCGCGTCCCGGCACTTCTGTTCATATGACTTCTTGGACTAGAGGTGTGGAAGGGCATGACTTGGGGAACAGCACAGCTCTGCCCTGTGGTCCCAGAGTGAGGGTCCCTGAGCTCAACCTCCCTGCCTGTCCTGTTGGGGGGCTATGGGAGCATCCTCAGCAGCGACAGGGACCTGGGGGTCCAGAATGGAGATGTAAAAAGGCTGGGGACTGCTGACCCCATCCCACTGGGGTCCATGGCCCCAGCCTCTTTGGGGTATGTTCATATCAGATAGACCACTGGCAGGTCCCTGAAAATGCTTAGCATCCTCATGACACTGAGCTTTTGCACATGCTGTTCCCTCTTATGGAACACTTCCCCTTCTTGCCCAGTGTCCTATAGGACACAGCTCAGAGGTCCCTCCTCCCTCCACCCTCTAGAGTGTCCAGCTGACAGCATGGATCCCCCCATGGACCACTGCCTGGGGCTGCAGTCTGCCCATCAGTCCACCTAAGGGCAGGGCCTGGGGACCCAGCACAGCCCCGAGCACCCAACTGGATTCAGTGCATGTTGCAGGCCAGAGGTTTGAGGAAGCCTGGCCCAGATGCCCAATCCAGGAGGGTGCCTGGGTACCATACCCTGAGCTCTGGCACAAGGAGAGATCGTGGCCCCAGGCCCAGGACCTTGCACTCACCTCCATCGTCTTCTTGTAAAGCGACAGCTTGCTCTTCTGGACACGGTCCATGACGGCCTCGAACTGCAGGGGACACGAGGCTCTGAGCTGGGGGCGGCGGCCTCAGGACACTCCCCTAGGCCAAGAGGATGGGGTGTCCCTGGGATGAGGCACAGCACCCCCTCCTGGCTCTGACGGGGGCCACGAGAGGATGTCCCACTCTCCTTACCTTTCCATTACCACTCAGAATGGAAAGCGAAAGAGAAGCCCAGCATGTGGATATGGCCATTGGGTCTTCCTGCAGAACCTCGCTAGGCTGTGCTCTACACACACACACATACACACATACACACACTGTTGGGCATTCATTCACAAGCCTCTATATGCACTCCCAGGGCACATAGAGCCCGTGTGCACACATACACAGATCTGCATGCTCAGAAGTGTACACTAACATGGCCCCACACTCCCAGCTGCTCACACTTGCACACACAGACCTTCATGCACACACAGACACACCTGCAAACACCACTCACAGGCACAAGTGAGCTCTCCCGTGCCTGCCCACACATGCCATAGACAAACATACCCCAAACAGACTCATGAGCACACACGGGCACACTGGAGCACCACACACCCACATTTTGCCTCCCTTGTTTCCTGTTCAGATAGAGAAGATGAAATCAGCCTGGAGAGAGATTGGGTCATAAAGCAAGAGGAGTTTGGCAATGAAAACGCCCCTTGCATTGGGGGCTGGAACCAGTTTGTCCTGAGGCCTCAGAGGGAGCCTCCGGTGAGCTGCCTCCTCACAGAGGTGCAGACACCCAGAGCCCACGCACCCGCACTCACACACGTGTGTACACACGCACAACCTGGCAGGCCCTCCCACACAGCACAGCACAGCTCTCTGCTCACCGGGGAGGCAGTCACTCTGCCCCAAACAGCTTTTGCAGACACTGCCGCCCCTCTGGCCACAGGAGAGCTCAAAACCGCTGTCCAGGGCCCCCCTGTTGCAGCAGGTACAAGCTCTGCAGGCAAGTCCAGCTCAGGGGTCCTCTGCTCCAGCACCTCAAGGCTTCTGGCACTGGCTTTGGGGACCCACTGTCTGCTCAGGGACCCACGTTTAGAATCCTGAAGGCCTGGGGCCCTGGCTGGCCTGATGGGAAGATGGGGAGTGCAGCCACCTGTAATTCTGGGTGGGAGCTGGTGCCCTGACATGAAGACTGAGGGGGCTGGTTCTGGACTGGGTCCCTGAACCTTGGGAGGTAGGCATAAGTGTCCCATCCTTCAAGAAACCAAGGCCCAGAGAGGGCAAGGGGCCCTCAGGTCTAGCCTGGCCCCAGCCACGAGCTGGAACCTTCTTCCCCTTTGAAGCTCAGCCGTGTGGACTTTCCTATTTTCAATTCTTTGGACACTAGAATTTCTCTCCGGGGTCAGCTTGATCCTTCCTCCCCAAGCAAGAAGCATTTCTGTGCTCTGTGTGGCCTCTTTCACCCTGTCCAGGGCACACCTTCCCGGCTGTGGCCCTGGGAGGCCGAACTGTGAGCACAGGGCTCCATCTCCACAGGCCCAGGCCCAACCCGCCAGGCCAGCCTGCAACCTGCCAGCCTCCCAGTGGGCAGTGCTCAGCCATGCAGAGTCTCAGGCAAGGGGAGGCATCTGGGGCACAGAGGTCACCAAGCCCAGGCCTTGGGATGCTACCCGAAGCCTGATACTCCCTCCTCAGCCTCGGGCAGCCCTGCAGGGAGAGCTACCATGACTGTGGCACCCAAGTCTGACTTCTCCAGGAGAAACAGCGGAGCCAGTTTCCAGTGTCTCATACCCTGCCCCCAACTCAGGTTGCCTCCTTTGGATACCCCCAAGTTGTTGCTGAACCTCTATGCTTCGTTGTGGGAGGAAAATAAAAAAAGACCGTTTTCTTTCCTGCTTCCCTGGTGGAGATCACTTTTTCCCAAGAAGGCAGCTCCTTCTGAGGCAGCTCAGTGGGAAAGACCCCAGTGGGTCTCTCAGGCCTTGCCCTCCTCCTTCAAATCACCCTCAACCTCCACTCTGTGAGTGCCATTAGGAGGGCCAGTCCCACCCTCACCGCAGCGTCTTCCCACCTGGAGCCCTGCTGAGTGGGGAGCTGCTCCTCCCAGCACCCGCCTCACCTTCTTCCTCTGCTCCTTCTGCCTCTCGCGAAACTCCTCGAGGCTCCTCAGCTCCTCGCGCAGGGCCAGTGCCAGCTGGATGTGCAAGCTGCCCACGTTCTCCAATTCTGGGGGGAGAATGTCCCCAACGTCAGACCTGATGGGCCTCGGCCACCCACACACTCTCCTGGACCTGCCTAGCCCCGACACCTCATCTTCTGGGCCCCCCGCCCCCCAAACTTTTCACCAGCCTTGCAGCCCTGGTGCGTGGCTGGGCCACAGCCTGAGCCCACCCCTCCCAGCCAGAATCCATCCACCTCCATCCATGGGAGATATGGATGCGTGGCCATTGAAGACAGGAAGTCCTGTCACCCTGGGGCGGGGGACAGTCAGGACTTACGCTGCTTCATGGAGTCAAAGGAGGCCCTCAGAGAGCTGCAAAACAGAAAGGCCAGGGTCAGCAGGAGGAGAGCCCGTGCCGGCCTGAAGTCCAGGCTGAGCTGAGGGACTTTTACTTTGGCGGAGGGTGGGGGGGCCCTGATTGCAGATGGAAGGGACCCAGAGATGGTGAGAGGGTGGCCACCTACTCAGGCTCTAGGCAGCACTCTCTTTGGGAATTATCAAGCAATCAAACCACCTCCTGGGGCATCCCAGGAGAGGGGGCTGTCAGTGTCCCCACCTCTGTCCTAGCTGCATTCTTGGAGAAGACCCGGTTCTCTTAGGACCCTCCCTCCATCCTCAGAACCCCTCTCCCCACACCACAGCTCTGGCTCCAATGCCCACATTTAAAAAGGGGTCAGCAATGCTTAAAGTATCAGCCTAGGGCAACTGAGAAGGCCTTCAGGGCGAGGGAAGTCCCCAGGATGGTGCCAGAGTTGAGCCTTGAAGGACATATCAGGGTTTCCCAGGCAAAGAGGAGGGGCAAGTGCCCCCCAGGCTGAGGGAACAGCCCCTGCAGAGGCGCAAGTACAGGTCAAACCACCAGCATGCCCTGCCCCGGGGCTCATCCCTCCATGGGGCAGTGGCAGGCGAGCTGGAAGGGAGATGAGCCAGCAGGTAAGTAGGGGCCAGGTCATGAAGGGCTCAAACGCCAGGTTAGGGAGTTTGGGGTTTTTTCTGGCGGGCCACAGGCTGCCAGGACAAGGCTGGAGCAGGGGGAGGGCGGTGCTCAGATCTGGCTTTCAGCAGGTGGTGTGAGGTCGTTTTGGAGGAGGTCAGATGGGAGGCTGGAGCAACAGTGCAGGTGGCAGGGCTGGGTGGAGGGAAGGATTGCCAAGAGGGGAGAGTAGGACAGGACTGATGGTGCACAGGTGAGGACAGCATGAGGCTGCAGGCCTCCCTGTTCCTGGCTCAGGAGGCTGGGTGGATGGTGGTGACCCCAAGAGGGGTCCCGGGAGGGGAGTGGGTTTGAGGGACAGAGGGGGAAGATGGGGTCCTGAAAATACCCAGGGGAGGTGTCAGGAGCCAGCACGGTGGGCCAGCCTAGAAGAGAGATGAGCACTGTCTAATCCAGAGAGGGCCCCAGGGAGAGCTGGAAGGGAAGAGGCCAGCACCAGGCCTGGGGAGGGCAAGGCCCTAGGAGGAGGATTGCCAGATTAGGCAAATAAAAATCTCAGTTAAATGTGAACTATACACACACACACACACACACACACACACTCACACACACTAGTATAAGTATGGTCCATTAATATTTGGGACCTACTTATACGAAAAAAGTATCTTGTTAATCCAAAATTCAACTTTAACTGGGCATTCTGTATTTTACCTGGGGACCCAGCCAAGGGGGCTCTCCCACAGAGCCACAAACGGCATTGAGACTTGAGCAGGTGCCAGAGCCAATGTGGCACCAGGAGGGCACATTCTACCCTAGGGCAGAAACAGGACCAACAAGGGAGAGTGCCTACCACAGCCCATCAGCACTCAGGGGGATGTGCTCCCCATCCCAGGGGCAAGGGGACTTGGGAAGGGGCTTCTTCCTGCTCTGGACTCCCACATGCATTAGTAGCAGACCCTGGAGCCAGAGGGCCCAGGGTCAGTCCAGGCTCTGTCACTCCCTCGCTGTGTGACCTTGGGCAACTTACTTAACCTCTCTGTGTCTGCTTTCCCTTCTGAAAAAAAGGGGATAATAATAGCACAAACAGGATGGTGGTGAGGATTAAATGAGTTTATATGTATAAACCACCTCCACCAGGACCTGGCACAAAGTACAGCATACACTTCACTGTGCGTTGTCCTAAAGGGCTGTTGTAAAATCCTCACCTGTGGTTGATTCCCCTTAACCTAGGAGGGAAACTGTGCTGAGGCTCCCTCTCCACCAGGACTCCTGAGGAGCGCAGTCAATGGAGGCAAAGGGAAACTGCGGCCAGGGTGTGGCAAGGCTTGCCGGGATCACAGAGGCAGCGCGGTTAGGTCCCCTGTCCAACTCCGCCCGCCGGCCGCGATTCTGGGCGGGAGAAGCCGGCGCCTCTATCTGCGAAGCAGCTTTCTCGCCCCCTGGTGGCCACGTGGTCGCATGACGCCGGCCCCAGGCCGCTCAGGGCGGAGAAGGCAGCTCGGTGGCTCTTTCAAGGTAGGCGCGGTAAGGGGCTTCCTCCTCCCACTGGACAGTGAGGCCCAAGAGAGGGTAACAACCTGGAAGGACCTGCAGCGACCCAGGCCTGGTGGAGCGTTGTGGGTACCTAATTAAAGCCAGACACTTTACCCTAAACAGGTGACTCTCGAAGACCAGGGGCATCAGCATCCCCTGGGAGCTTGTTAGAAATGCAAATGAGCAGATCCCACCCCAGACCCCCGGAAACAGAAACTCTGAGGGGCCGGGGCAGACCTCTGTGTTTTAACAGCCTCCAGGTGCTGCTGATGCTGCCTCTGATCCAAATTCTTTCATCCTCACACCTCTGTGCAGTGTGTGTGTTACCTTTGTTATTTTATAGGTGAGAAAAGGGAGCATCAGAGAGGTATAGAAACTGTTCTAAGGCCACACAGCAGGTTAGAGCCTGTAAGGTACAGGTGAGGCCAGCCCTCTGCTTCTCTGAGGGGGAGGAGAGACTGCTGTGGTGACCCCCACCTTCCCTTGTGGCTGGGGAAAGACATCTCATTACTCTTCTGTTACCAACCCCTCCTTCCTCACACACTCCTCTCTTGGCTTCCCCATGCCCCACTTCTCTCGCTGCTCCTTCTCAGTCTCCAGAATGGATTAGAGCCTTCCAGGCTCTGCATGGTCCCTCCTCTCCCCCACTTTGTCCTCACCAACACCGTGGCTTCTGTCACATCTGCAGGCACCTAACTCCTTCATGTGCAGCTCATGACCTGCACATCCACTGCCTGGTCTCCTCACCTCCTTTTGGATCTTGCATCTCACAGACACTTCAAGTTCAGCATGTCCAAAACTAGACTCAGCACTTGCCCCACAAACCTGCTCCTCCCCAAGGCTTCCCTCTCCGTGAAGGCACCACCGCCCTCTGGTTATACAAACTGGGAATTGACCTCAGCTCTGTCCTTTCCCTCCTCCCACCACCATCTTCTACTTTACCTCCTGATTCTTATGTCTGTCCACCTCTCACCGCCACCACCCCAGTCCCTACCCCCATCACCTCCATCCAGTCTCACGTCCCACCTATTAGCCCTTAGCCCAGCTCTCTGTTCCGTCAGTCACCTGACCTCCTACCAGTTCTTTTTATATACCATGCTCCTTCTTGCCTCAGGGCCTTTGCACGTGCTAATCCCCCCCTCCAGTCTTGGCCTGGCATTCTCTTCTTTCCCTTCTGAGCAGTTATCCTTGGCGTCACCTTGTGACCATGGCTGTGAGCCAGTGAGGACAGGGGAGATGTCTGGTTCTCCTCCCCATTGTCTCCAGGCTCACAGCAAAGAGCTACATACTCAACACACTACAAGTACAGAGGACTTTCTCAACCCCAAACCCACCTGTGCCCCATCCACCATGGCCCACCAACTCAGGTCTCCCCACCCTCCCTCCCTCCCAGGCCTGGGTGGCCGTAAGGAACCACAGCCACTGGAAGCAGTTGATTCTTCTTTCTACCCCCGCTGGATGCTGGGAGGCCCTCTCCCAGCCAGCAGCCCTGCCAGATGGACATTCAGCCTCTGTCCTCACCCCTGAGGTGGTCCTGATGGTGAGAACATCTGTGCTAACCTCTAGCTCCCATTTGCTCACGAGCCTGGCTGGGCCTTGGAGGCTGCGCTCTGCCTGGGACATCTGGGCAGGATGGAAGGCTCTCACCACTCCAGACCCCCTGTCTGCTCTCCTCTGGGCTGCGGGCTTTTCTGTCTCCACCTCTGCTCTTGCTAGTTCTGGAGCTGGTGCCTTCAGTCCAGCACAGTTTGGCCTGGGCGCCCCACCCTCTCTTTCTAGGCCCTAGACTTCCAAGGACGCAGCCTCAGCTCTGCGAGCAAGGCCAGAACCCCAGCTTTGCCCAGGCCTGGAGGCAGCCCAGGTGAGTGGCCTTAAGGTGTGATCTTGTGGAGGATTTGGGGCCCATCTAAAATCTCTCTCCGCCCCCTGAGACCGGGAAGAGATGGTTTCTCTTAGCTTGTCTGTCACTCCTGGGTTCCTCTACCCGCTGCACTGGGACACCATCATCAAAAGCTCCTTGAGCTTTCCTCCATTCTGTCTCCATCACATGTCCAGCTCAGGGTCCCCTACCTCCTGTTATCAGTCACCAATGCCCTCATGTGCAACTCATCCCATTGCCCTTTTAGACCTTTTTGACTTGGCTCTCAGGAAGCACAGCCTGCGAGCCTATGTTCAAATGAAGTCTGGATTTCTGATATCTCCTCGTATACTCTCCCTGCCACATGCACCGCCTCAAGTCCCTGCTTTGGCATCCCCATCCCTGCCCACCTGCCGACAGGAGGCGCTCCCGCCTCCCCCTGCTGGAGGCTGGTGTCCTGGACGCCTTGACTGGAGGCCTCAGGGCCCTCCTCTCTCCCTTCAACATCCTCTGTGAAATTTTCATCCTCTCTGAGCTCAGAGGAAGAGAGACCATGAAAGCAAATCTCTTCTGACAGGAAAACCACAGTGCTTTAGGCTTGTGACAAGTGGAGGGGGGGAGGGCTGGTGGGATTTGAACCTGCACCCCTTGGGCTACTGTCCTTGCTTGCCGGTAGCCAGGGAGAGCCTCCCAGGAAGCTGATCCCGGCCCTGCCCACCTCAGTTCTCCAGGTGTGTCCCCAGCCCCTGACCCGGGAGGGAGTGAGCAGGAGGAAGGCTGGGAGGGGGAAACAGGCACATCTGGCTTGGGACGAGGAGTGAGGGAGTTCCAGCTAGACCTTGAAAGGTGGATAGGAGCCAGAGGGGGCAAGCGGGGGCAGGGCAGCCTGAGCAGGGCAACTTCAGGAACAAAGGCCTGGGGGCTGAAGCGTGGAGTCAGGGCAAACCGCCTGGCAGGCTGGTTGTGTGATGGATGCAGTACTTATAAGCCTGCTGCACTTGCCTGATTCTGTCTTTAAAATGCATTGACAGGGAAGCAGGAGTGGCTCAGTCGATAGAGCCCCCGTTTACCGTATGGGAGGCCCCGGGTTCGCTTCCCGGGGCCTCCTTGTGAGGGCAGGCCGGCCCGCGCGGCGCGAGGGGCTGATGCAGCAGGACCTCACAGCGAGGGGAAGATAAGCAGACACGGAGAAGACACACAGCGAATGGACACAGCAAACACAAGCAGCAAGGGGGGGATAAATAAATAAAATAAATAAATCTTTAAAATAAATAAATAAATAAATAAATAAAATAAAATGCATTGACAGCAGCGAATGGACACAGCAACACAAGCGGCAAGGGGGGGGGG
>JAQZBX010008942.1:21175-47183 GCA_029593785.1 Cabassous unicinctus | reverse complement strand
GTCCCTCACCAAAGTCTATTGCCATGTGTTCGAGCAAGATGGCTGCCAATGTCTGCCAGGGTTCAGGCTTCCTGGGTTCCTCTCTTCCCAGGGCTCATTTCTCTTTGGGCTCAGCTACTCTG
Source organism: Cabassous unicinctus (assembly GCA_029593785.1). Lineage (NCBI taxonomy): Eukaryota > Metazoa > Chordata > Mammalia > Cingulata > Chlamyphoridae > Cabassous > Cabassous unicinctus. Next base: position 47,061 of record JAQZBX010008942.1, on the reverse strand, counting down.
TTTTCTCCATGAAGTCAGCTGTAAACTATGAGGCTCTCTAGGCTTTGTGTCTCTCCACAAGGCCAGCTGTAGACTATTAGGTGACTGGCTCTGTCTCTCTCCTGGGGCTTGATTATCTCCAGGCTTAGTTGCTCTGCTTCTCTGTGTGCTTACTTCCCAGGCTCCAGCTCAAGAAACTCCAACCTCCCTTCTCTGTGGTGCAGTTTCTCTGTGAGTCCCTGCCCATGAAGGGGGTGGGGACTCAACGTCCTACTGATGTGGCCCAATAAAAGCCTTAATCATTATTTAATCAAGTAAAAGCAAAACCTCTGAATCCAATATAATCTAATATGCCCAGAGGAAAAGACCAGTTCACAAACATAATCCAATATCTATTTTTGGAATTCACAAATAGTGCCAAACTGCTACACTGCCCTTTCATAATTATGAAGTGTTCTTCTTAAACCTTGGTCATTAGTCTTGTTTTCAAGTCTATTTTGCCTGATCGTAATACAATCACAGCAGCTTTCTCGTGCTTAATATTAGCATAACATATGCATGTCTATTCTTTCATCTTCTGTTTATCTGTGTTTTTATTTTTAAAGTAAATCCTTTATAGGCAGAAATAGTGGATTTGCTTTTTAAAAATCTTGTCTTATAATCATTGCCTTTTAATTAGTGTGTAAGTTGGTTTGTGTAGTAATTATTGACACTGCTGGATTAAGTCTACCATCTTGACATTTGTTTTCTATTTGATCTCTCTTTTTTGTTGTTTTTATTTTATTTATCCTTTCCTGCTTTCTTCTGAGTTAATAAATTACTTTAAAATTAACTTACTATTACATTTTATTTCTCAAATTTGCTTTTTAACTATCCCACCTTGTATTTTTTCTTTCTCAAGAGATTTTAATATGTTATCTTTAACCTATTACAGCTTACTTAAGTTGTTAGCTTATGTACCAGTTTTTATTAAATGTGACGTAAAGAAATTTAATCAAATTAACTTCCCCTCTCCTTTGTGTCTTATCATATATTTAACTAATAGTTGATATTGTTTCTCAGTTACCTAAGGCTTTTCTAATGTTTCCAATATTTTTCTCTCTTAACTTTAGTTTGAATAGACAGAATTCAGAAAAAAAAGTTTTCAATCTCTTTTCAAGTTTACTGAGCTTTTCTTTGCAGTTTTCCATATACTTTTTTACGCTTCTAGTGTAGTTTTCTGAAAATTCCAGTTCTGGAATCTTCATGACTTCTTCATAAATTTCCATTTTTCTGTCTCAAAATTCTCCATCCATTCACTCACTATGCCAATTTTTGCTTTTATGTCCTTAGACATATTTATAATTGCTTTAAAAATAATCTTTGCCTACTAATGCCATCTTTTCACTTTGGTTTCTGTTACTTTTGGTAGCTTTTTTCTTGAGTTTGGGTCTAATTTTTCTGTTCTTCACATATATTGTAATTTTTAAAATTGTATACCAGACATCATACATGATACTTGGACAGATTGGAATTATGCTGTTTCTTTTTAAAGGGAATTGTGATTTGTTTTGACAGGCTGTTGAATTACTGGAGAATCCTCTTGATACTGTCAGGCATTGTTAGAACTTGATTTTTTTGTTAGGGCAGATGCATTTTGTTTTTGTCTTTAATGTTAAGGAATTGCCCTTACTTTACTCCTAAATTTTGGTCTTTCAAGGTTCTCAAGAGTTTCCCGATGCTGGCTGGATTGGAACCTCAACATATCCCTGAAATGAATGGTCTCTGGTTCCTCTGCTCAGTTTTCAGACTGCCATTCTCAGTAGTCCTCATGCGACACTGCCTTGCCCATCGCAGCCCAGTCCTCTCCCACGTACCTATGGGAAATACCCATGCCAATGTCTGATGCCACGCCCCTGAGCATCTCTGCCCTCTCTAACTCCTAAAACCCCTTCACTCCAGGTTTGAGCTTTACCCCCTCAGTTTTGGGAGATGTGTTTTGCTTGGTCTGAACCTCCCTCTAATGTGCAGTGAAAAGTGCCCTCAAGTAGGAACCAGGCCAAACATAGGTCTCTAAGTGCATCTTTTCCTTCTTTCAAGGTTCATATTCATATATTACAATTTTTTTTGCCTCAAAATTTTCCAGTTTCAAAGTAATTTACTGCAGGAGACATGTAACAGTTTCTCCATTATGGCATTTGATTTCAACTGAATTGATCTGGAGATAAGAGATTAATAGATGTTAAAGTTTGTTTGCTTTTATATCCTTGTCTTATGATATATTTTGAACATCCTGTAGTTCATGTAACATTATTGTATGGATACAGTGCAGAGTCACTACTGCTAATTTTTATATCTAATCACAAGCCTTATGATTAATATATTGATAGCAATCACCCCCTTTCACTTGTCCTTCTGGAAAATAACTATGCGTCCCGATGAGCATTTACACATAGTACTTTATATAGTCCTGATCCTATGGTAAATAAATGACAATTTGGAAACAAGCCTGTCTCTATACGTATTTTCTTACTCTGCTAGTATGAAAACACTACTGAAATGAATGAATCATGATTTCATTTTTCACCATATGTGATAGTTTGAGTCTTTTGTGGAGCCCAGAAAATTATATTCTTAAGTTGGTCCATTTCTGTGGGTAAGGGACCCTTTGATTGGACTGGATTTGGTTGAGGACCATTTGATTGGCTTGCCTAGCTCAGGGTGGGTCTTGGTCCTCATGCTGGAGTACTTTATAAATGGGAGAGAGGAGACCACAGAGACAGGGAGAAATTCCCAGAAGCTGAGAAGAAAGCACAGCCAGCAGCAGAAAGCAATGGAGCCTGGAGGAGAAGGCAGAATGGATAGACAACGCCATGTGCCTTGCCAGATGAGAGAGAAATCCAAGATCACCAGCAGCTGGTCCTTGGGGGAGAAGAGCTTCTCCTGGTGCAGCCTTGATTTGGACATTTTCATGGCCTCAGAACTGTAAGCTTTTTCTTTTTTTCAAAATAAAATCTTTATTTCTATAGTAGCAGAAGGGGAAACATAACAAAAATGAGACCTAAAAAGTGCAAAGTAAGAGATTGATGACCTTAAATATTTATCAGCTGAGACATGTCCCTGGTACAATCTTCCCTCAGACCTTCGCACAACTAGTTCTTCCTAGTTGTTCACGCTTCAACTCAAATGCCTTCTCTAACCATCTAAAAGATTAACACCACTACCTCCACCCATCTCTAGCCTGTCACCCAATGTTATTTCCTTCATAGCACTTTTTAGCAAATCTTATGTATTTATTTACTTATTGTCTGTTTTCCCTTCCTAAAATATAAGTTCTCTGACAGCAAAATCTTATTTGTCTTGTTTAGCACTGTATTTCCACTGTGTAGGTGGGACATCCAAGCTAAAAAAAAAATGAATATTTGTGCTCTAGGGCAAGTCATTAAGCCACACTTTACCAAAGTTTTCTATATGTACATGGAGGAAAAGCCTGTCCTATCTACCTTCAGAATTGTTGTGATGCTACAGAAAGGTGGAAAGTACTTTGAAACAAATTTTAGAAAATTTGAAAAATCCTGTGTCAACCTTGTTTCCCATTCCTCCAGCCCTAAGAATTTCCAGATAGTTCCATCTTAAGGGTTCCATGAATGGCCACTCAACACAATGACAGACCACAGTAGATACTTAATCACAGTAAGTGGACTGCACTGACCTCTATCTTCTGTATACGTAAGGCAAGAATATGCCCAAAGAAGAAAAATGAAAAGAGTTTTCACACTGACTGATAGCATGCATATGGCTAAGTAGCTAAGTAGGCAGGCGGTATAGCACTGTAGTTTTATGTTTGAGCTTTGGAATCAGAACTAAGCTCAGCTCACACTAGTTGTGTGACCCTAAGCAAGTAACTTCTCTCTGAGTCTCAAAATCCTCTTTGGTAAATGGAGCTAACGCCTACCCTAGATCATGGGGTATCCAAGAGGATTCACTTAAAAGAGTATCACTTAACACAGCAGTTGGAACATAGGAAATAATCCATAAAGGGTGATTGTCTTTATCAGAAACATCCATAACTCAGTTCCTCATTCTTTACCAAACAACTTTAATTTACGACTTTAATTTACAATATGAAGTCCATGATTTCTTGATGTTCTCACCTGGCTCTTGTAAAGAGTTGAGTCTCCACTTTCAACCTTCATTATCAGGAGGGATACCTAGTTCTTCCTCTGTCCATTGCAAAGATCTAGATATGGAAAGTGACTCAGCACAGCATCTGAATCATTTCCAAAATGCCAGAGAATCCAAAACCACATAGTTAGCTGAAGAGCTCAGCCAAATCACCTGGGATCTGGTCAGCTGAGGAAACTGTCTATCATGAGGCCCAATATGCGAACCGCCTCCAGGATGTGGGACTCCACCGCCTCCACCTGCCTGCTCCAAGCAGCCTCTGAAGAGACAGTTGCTGCCAACTGCCAGCTGTGCTAGAGAAGACGTGATCACCTGAGACTAGAGAGTGCTCCCCAGGCCAAACCACTGCCTCCTAGAACTGTAAGCTTTAAAACTAACAAACCCCCATTGTAAAAGCCAACCCATTTCTGGTATATTGGCAGCCATTAGCAAATGAAAATACCATACATTTCAAATAATCCAGTATTAATAATGACTAAATTACACCAAATAGAATATAATGTAGCAAATATTAAATGGCTGTGCTGTAATGGAAGCCAGAGTTCTTAGAAAATGTAAATGCCAATTCAAATAAAAAAGCATGTGGTGTATTTCTACCAGCTGTCTTTGGAGTATGTGTGCAGTTGATTAAAATAAACTGCTTTCTAAATCTTGTACCCAGTGAAGATCAAAATAATGTACTTTAAAACCAATAGAATAGATTAAGAAACTTTTAGTTAAATACTAAATGAATGAAATTTTCACTTTTTCTTAAAGGAACCATGGAATAGTATTTTCACTCTGCTGGGAGCATTCTTTCTTTCTTTCTTTCTTTTCTTTGGAGGTACTGGGGATTGAACTCAGGACTTTGTGCATGGGAAGCAGGCACTCAACCACTGAGCTACATCGATTCTCCTGTTTATTCTTTTTTCTTTTTAAAGATTTATTTATTTATTTCTCCCCCCTCCCCCATTGCCTGCTCTCTGTGTCTGTTCGTTGTGTGCTCTCTGTGTCTTCTCATCTTCTTATAGGAGGCATTGGGAACTGAACCTGGGACCTCCCATGTGGGAGGGAGATGCACAATCACTTGAGCCACCTCTGTTCCCTGCTTGTTGTGTCTCTCATTGTGTCTCCATGTTGCGTTACCTCATTGCATCTCCTCGTTGTGCCAGCTCACTGCACCAGCTTGTTGCGCCAGCTTACTGTCTTGCTCATCTTCTTTAGGAGGCACTGGGAACCAAACTTGGAATCTCCCATGTGGGAAGGAGGCACCCAATCACTTGAGCCACATCCACTCCCTGTTTGTTGTGTCTCTCGTTGTTCTTCTTGTTGTGTCTCCTTGTTGAGTCTCCTCTTTGTGTCTCTTCGCTGCATCAGCTCGCTGCGCCAGCCCGTGTCAGCTCACTGTCTTGCTCATCTTCTCTAGGAGGCACTAGGAACCAAAACCCAGGACCTCCCATGTGGGATGTGGGCACCAATCTGCTTGAGCCACATCCACTCCCCCTGTTTATTCTTAATTATTACAAATTTACCCAGCATGTCTTATTGATTTCTATTTCCTTCATTTTAAGACTATACTTCACTGATTTATGTGGCTTCAGATTCCACAAGAAAATTAATTGTGAGTTATAATAATGTAGAAAAATAAGATTGATAATACCCATGCAATCTATATTCTTAGGTATCTTAGAAACAAACCTCAACTTCCCTTTAAATAAATAAAAAGATATATGCTTTATTTCACTATTATCACCATTTATTACACATAACAATAGAAACTTATTTCATATGTATTCCATGTTATATATTTCATAGAACATATAAAAAAGAAAGGGTGAAAAACACTCAGGCTTTCTCCAACACTGACATTTTGAAAATGTCATAGTTTATAAGGAAATAATGAAAAGCCAGATTACATGGCAGAACATTCTGACCTTTTGCTCAGAGATTGATATGAGATTTTAGGCAAGTTCTGTAAAGAAACTCAGAGGTAAAAATTTCAGTTACTAATAAGTAATTGAAGACTTCAAAGGTCACAGCTCTAGCAACAATTTGGTCTACAAGCTAGGATATCGAACGAATTTACTTTTCAATTATCAATTTTCCTCCTTGATGTTATTTTAGAAGCAACAAACATGCGTGGCATTTATGGAGCTTCTATTTTTTTATTTTTTGGTGACTTTGGATATTGATTTTTTAAAGTATTTTTTAACTTTTTTGAATAGATTTATTGGGTTACAGTTGCATACAATAAAGTACACATACATAAAAGGTACAATTTAAATTGGTAATATTTGAAATAAGTATGCTTCTGTGAAACCATCACCACAATCAAGATAATGAATGTATCCACACTGAAAAGTTTTCTGGTGTCTTTTGTAGTACATCTCTCCTTCACCAAAGCAATCAATCTGTTTTTTGTTATATAGATTATTTTAAACCTTCTAGAGTTTTATGTGAATAGAATCATATAGTAAATACTTTTTATTTGTCTGGCTTCTTTCACTTAGCAAAATTATTTTGAGAGTCATCCATGTTATTGCCTATATCAAGGGATCATTGCTATTTATTGCTGAGAAATATTTTGTCATATGTATATGCCAAATTTAATTACCCATTCATCTGCTTATGAACATTTAGGCTACTTTCAGGTTTTGGCTACGACAAGCTGTATATAAGTATTTGAATATAAGTCTGTTCTATGGGCCTACACTTTCATTTCTCTTGGGTGAATACCTGGGAGTTGAATAGCTGGATCATATGATAGGTGTATACTAAACTTTCTATGAAACTACTAAATGGTTTTCCAAAGTGTATGTACCATTTCACATTACTACCAGTGGTATATGAAAATTTCAGTTTCTCCATATCCATGAAAAAATGTGATATGATCAGTCTTTTTAATTTTAGCCATTCTCAGAAGTGTGTAATGGTAAGTCATTGTGGTTTTCATTTGTGATCCCCTGATGACCAATGATGAACATTGTTTTACGTGTTTAATTAGAATTTGCATATATTAATTTTGCAAATGTTTGTTCAAATATTTTGTGGATTTTTGGGGGGTTGTTTCTTATGAATGAATTTTGAAAGCTTTTAGACAGTCTTAATTCAAGCTCTTCATGAGGGTGTATGCTTTACAAATACATGAGATATATGTTTTATAATTTTTCTTTTCCAGTCTTTTCAGTCCCTTAGCGATATCTTTTAAAGAGCACAAGTATTTAATATTGATGAATTCTAATTTATCTATGTGTGCTTTTATGGATCATCCTTTGATATAATATCCCAGGAGTCTTTGTCTAACCCAAGATCACAAAGATTCTTACTTTTTTTCCTACAAAATTTCATAGTTTTACATTTTAAGTTTAAGTCTATGATCCATTTTGAGTTCATTATTCTATACGGTAGAAAGGACAGATCAAAGTTAATTTAACATTTTTATTTTTGCAAGTGGATTTTAATAGTTCCTGAATGTTTTTGGAAAAACTATCTTTTATTGACTGAATTGCCTTTACACCTTTAAAAAAAAATCAGTTTTCCAAATATATGTGTCTCTCTGCTCTCTTTCATTCATTTGTGTTTATCTTATTGACAGTACCACTTTGTGGGATTACTGTAGCTTTATAAATTGTTATCAGGTTGTGTTAGTCTACAACTTTGATATTCACTGTCAAAGTTGCTTTCAGATATTCTTGGCCCTCTGTATTTCCATATGAATTTAGAATCAGCTTGTCAATTTCTACAGAAAAAATTCTTGCTAGGATTTTGTTTGGGAATGCATTGAAACTGTAGTTCAGTTTGAGAAGAATCGAACCTTATCAACATTGAGACTTCTGACCCAGAATCAAAGTATATCTCTCTGTTTATTTAGGTCTTCTTTAATTTTCCTTAGCTAGGCTTGGTAGTAGCTAGTGTACAAGTCTTTCAAAAATTTTTTGGTCACAGTTATATCTACATGTTTCATATTTTGTGCTGTTTATTTTTGTCTCAATTTCTACCTGTTAGTTGATAGTATAAAGATATACAATTGATTTTTATTTGTTGATCTTATATTATTGTTCAACTAACGTATCCGTTCTGGATGCTTTGTTGTAGCTTCCATCAGACTTTCTACATAGTTGATCATGTCACAAGTATAGACAATTTTTCTTCTTCCTTTCAAACCTTAATACTATTTGTCATTATTTATCATCTACCTATCTTTTTTTATTATCATTTATCACCTATCATCATTACCTATTTTCTCGCTCTCTCTCTCTCTCTCTACCTACCTACCTACCTACCTACCAATCTATCATCTATTGCCTTATTGCATTGGCAAGAACCTCTGCTACAGCTTTGAATAGCAATAGTGAAAATTGATATCCTTATATTGTTCCTCAGCTCTAAATGGAAAGCATTCAGTCTTTCACTATGAAGTATTTTGTTAGCTTAGATTTTTTGAGGTTGCTTTTTAGAGAAGATCCAATATATATCTAATTTGCTGAGACTTGAGGTTAGAAAAGGATGCTGTATTTTGTCAAATGTTTTCCTGTGTTTATTGAAGTGTTCATACAATTTTTCTTTTTTGTTTGTCAATTGATTCTGAATGTTAACCAACCATTATTCTTTTATTAAAAGAATAAAAATCCTCTTTATATATTATTGGATTCAATTTGCTAAATTTTTTTGAGAGTTTTTATACCTGTTTTCATGAATTTTATCTATTTATAGTTTTTGTATATTTTATTTGTTTTTACCTTGTAATGTCTGTCTGGTTTTGATTTTTTGTATCAGAGTAATACTGGTATTGGGGCATACTCCCTTCCACTTGAATTTTGTGGAAGATTTTGTGTTGAACTGGTATCATTTCTTCCTTAAATGTTTTCTAAAATTCACCAATGAAGCCCAACCTGGCCCAGAGTTTTCATTATGGGAGGTTTGAATTACAATTTCAACTTTTAAATTGATATAGGACTTTTAAAATCTATTCCTTTATGAATGGGCTTTGATAATTAGTGTTTTCATGGGCTTTGTCCACTTAATCTGTTTTCAAATTTATAGGAATAGGTTGTTCAAAATGTCCCCTTATAATTCTTTTCTGATCCATAGAATCTATAGTAGTGTCACCTCTCTCATTCCTGATATTGTTACTTTGTATCTTCACTATTTTTTTAAATTAGTCTGGCTTGAAGTTTATCCATTTTATTGCTCTTTTCCAAGAGCCCTGTCCTGGTTTGCCTTTTGTGGACCCAGAAAATTATGTTCTTAAGCTAACCCATTCCTGTGCTTGTAAATGCAGTGTAGAGGGTGCCTTTTGATTAGTTCAGTTAAGTGACCTTTGATTAAAGCACTTTTGATCAGATTGCTTTAGGGTTTTGATTGGGCTCCTTCACTGAGGCGTCACCCAGGTTAGGTCTCCACCTTTTCTTGCTGGGTCTTATTTAAATTGAGAACACACAGAGAGACAAAGAGAAAGGGAGTGCTGCCATTTTGACACTGCAATGTGAGAGAGGACTCCAGGAATGCTAACAGCCGAAGCTGAAGCATGAAGCCCCCAAGAGGCTGGGCCCAGGGAGCAGCGCAAGGCTGAAGAGAGAAACCACATGCCCTACTGCCCACTGCTGTCCTTGGGGGGAAAGCACAGCATCTGAGGCTGAGAGAGGACACCTGGAAAGAGACAAGCCCTATGCCTGTTTGCCCACAGTTGAGCTCTAGGGAAAGGTGAGTCTTGAGGGGAAGGCAGGGATCTCAACAGAGATTGGCTGCCATCTTGCCTTGCCATGTGGCATGAACCCAGTATCTGACAGCAGCCAACCTTTGATGAAAAAGCATCTCCAAGGATGCCTTTATCTGGATATTTTTGGAGCTTTGAAACTATAAGCTTTTACCCCGAATGAATTTCCCATTCTAAAACCAGCCCATTTCTGGTATTTTGCATTGGCAGACCCATGGCAAACTAAGACAAGCCCATTTTTGGTTTCACTATTTTCTTTATTATTTTCTGTTTTCTATCTTATCTTTTTCCTTTTGATGCTTATTATTTATTTTCTTGTACTTACTTTGTATTTACTTTGCTGTTCTTTATCTAGTTTGTTAAGATAGAAGCAGAGGTCACTGATTTGAGAATTTAAAAATTTTTAATATATCCATTTAATGCTATAAATTTCTCAGAAATACTGCCACTACCTTATATTTCTTATATTTTCATTTCTTTCTTTCTTTCTTTTTTTTAAGATTTATTTATTTATTTATTTATCCCCCCCTTGCTGCCTGCATTTTACTGTGTCCATTCACTGTGTGTTTCTTCCATGTCAGCTTATCTCCCCCTTGCCGTGAGGTCCCGCTGCATCAGCCCACCGTGCTGCGCGGGCCGACCTGCTCTCACAAGGAGGCCCCGGGAAGCGAACCCTCCTGCATGGTAAACGGGGGCTCCATTGATTGAGCCACACCCGCTTCCTGCTGTGAGGTCTTGCTGCATCACCCTACCGCGCCGCACGGGCTGGCCGGCCTGCCCTCACAAGGAGGCCCCGGGAGGTGAACCCGGGGCCTCCCATATGGCAAACGGGAGCTCTATCCATTGAGCCACACCCGCTTCCTTCCTTCATTTCTAATACCTTTTAATTCCCTTTTTGATTTTTTTTTTTTTTTTTGTAGACCATTGGACTATTTAGAAACGGGTAATTTTGTTTCTGAATATTTAGGGATTTTTTTCAGAAGTCTTTCTCTTATTGATTTCAAATTTAATGTGATTTTTGTCAGAGTATATACTTTCTATTACTTTAATCTATTTAAATATTTTGACTTTTTTATAAATAAGAATATGGTCTATTTTGGTAAATGTTTCATGTACATTTAAACAGAATGTGTATTCTGCTGTTTTTGGGTACAGTGTTCTACAAGTGTTAATTAAGTCAAGTTAGTTGATAGCGCTTTGTCCAAGTCTACTATATCCTCTTTTTTTGCCCTTTTATTCTATCAATCATTATCACATGAATTTGTCTATTTCTTAATGCAGTTCTATCAGTTTATGCCTCATGTACTTTGATATTCTTTTATCAAGGACTGTTATGTCCTCTTGATGGACTCCTTTATCATTATGAAATAAACTTATTGATCCCTGATAATATACATAGCTTTGAGGTCCACTCTGTCTGAAATTAATATAACTACTGCAACTTACTTTAAGTAGTGTTAACCTGGTATATCTTTTTTTGTTCTTTTACTTTTCACCTATTTGTGTATTTATATTTAAAGTTAATTTTCTGTAAGGAGCATATAGTAGGATCTTCCTTTTATATCCAATCTTATAGTCTTTACCTTTTATTGGGAGTTTAGATCATTTGCATTCATTTAATTATTGATATAGTTACTTTTAAGCATATTATTCTGTTATATACTTTCTTGTTTATTCTTTTGCCCTTTGTATAATTTTTCCACTTTTTCAACCTAAGTTTGGATTGAGTCTTTTTTTGTTATTTCATTTTATCTCCTTCATTGGCCTATTAGCTAGAAATATTTGTTCTATTATTTTAGGGGTTGCTTCAGGGTTTGTGGTAAACCCTTATTACAGTCTACCTTTAAGTGATACTATACCACTATACAGATAGTATAGGACATTGTAATAGTATACTTCCATTTCTCTCCCTCTGGCCTTTATGCTATATTGTCATTTATACACACACACACATATGCTATAAATCCCATAATACATTTTTTCTTATTTTTGTTAACACATTTGTATTTTAAAGAGATTTAAATAATAAGAAAATATATTTAATCATATAATTGTCATTTCCATTGATTTTCATTCCTTTGTGAAGACCCATATCTCATTCTGGCCTCATTTTACTTCTTCATGGAAGACTTTCATTACTAGCATATTAAAAGAATTATACACCATGATCAAGTGAGATTTATCCCTGGTATGCAAAGTTGGTTTAACATAAGAAAATCAATTAATGGAATACATCACATTAATACAATGAAGGGTAAAAACATAATCATTATTTTAGTTTCCTAGCCTTCTCAAAGCAGATACCATGAAATGGATTGGCTTTGAATAATGGGAATTTATCACCTTAAAGCTTAAGACTGCTAGAATGTCCAAATCAAGTCATCATCAGGGTGATGCTTTCTTCCCAAAGACCAGCTACTGGTGATCCTTGGGTCCTCTGTCACAGAGCAATGGTCTTATCTTCTGGGTTTTGTTGCTTTCAGCTTCTTGCTTCTATGGCTTTCTCTCTCTCTCTCTCTCTCTCTCTGTATTAGTTCCATTTATTAAGGACTCCAGTAATAGCATTAAGTCCCTTTCTGAACAAGGTAGGTCACACCTTAACAGAAATAGCCTCTTCAAAACATCCTGCATACAATGGGTTTATACACATAGGAATGAAATACATTTAAGAACACAATTTTCTTGGTTACATACAGTTCCAAACCACCACATTCCACCCTGTGGGCCCCAAAAAGTTATGTATTCATTCCATCATAATATCCTCAAAGCCTTAAGTCCTTTCAGTAACAATACTAAGTACAAAGTCTCATAAAAATCATTAACAGGTGTGTCTGTCCTGGGGCAAAATTCCCCTCCATCTGTGGACCTGTGAAACCTAGAGAACAAATTATCTGATTCCAATGTATAAAAAGGGACAGACATTGGGTTGGTGACCAGACTCTCTCCATCCCTGGGAAATAGACTCTACCCTCTGAGAAAACAGGATGGCTGCCAGACTCTTTACAATTGGTGGGGGGTATGCTCTATCCTCTCTGAAGATTGAGGTGGCAGCACTCTTCATAAACGAGGATGAAGGCCTGCCCTCTCCAAGTGTCAGGACATACTCACCTTTTCCATACACACAGTGGGTCCACTCTGTTAGCCTGAGAAGATATCTTTGTTCTGGACATCAGCTTCCATGGTTTTGCCCTTGAAGTGATTTTTCCTTCAATCTGTCCCTTTAAGTGCAGGCTAGCAGTGGTTCTATTCATACAGATCTTACAAAAAACTTGTTGGTTTTGCATGCAGATTACATGTGTCCAAACCATTAGACAAATGAACTTTCCATAAATACTTTCTGTATAACTGCATTTCCCTTCCTGGCTTTCAGCAAAATGGCTGACTGTTTCCATGTTCAGTTAAACCCTCCCATGGAGCACTATTCTCTGGACACTCACTTTCTGGAAGCACAGAATTTTCCAAACCATCAAATTCTGGTTTCTTTGTGCCTAGGAGTTCAGCTGTCAACATATCTCTCTCCTCTTGCATTTTACTATAAAATGCAAAGAGAAACCAGGCTGCACTTTCAACACTGAGCTTGGAAATCTCCTCAACTAAAAATCCAAGCTCATCACTTTCAAATTCTGCCTTCCATTGGAAATTAGGACTCAATTTTGCCAAGTTTTCTGCCACTTTAAAACAAGAGTCTTCTTTCTTCCAGTTTGCAGTGACACATTCATCAGTTCGGTCTAAGACCCCATCAGAAGTACTTTTAGTGTCTATATTTCTATCAATAGTCTCTTCTAAGCAATCTGGGCCTTTTCTATCAAGCACTGCACAATTCTACTAGCCTTTACTCATTACCCACTTCCAAACTGTATTTACACTAGCAGAACCCCACTCTACTGGTACCAAAATCTGTTTTAAGTTTCCTAGGCTGTTTAAAGCAGAAACCATAAAATTGATTGGCTTTAAACATTGGGAATTTATTAGCTTACAGTTTGAAGCCCTGAGAATATACAAATCAAGGCATCATCAAGTTGATGCTTTCTTCACAAAGATTAGTGGCTGGCAATCCTTAGGCCCTGCCACTTGGCAAGGTACATGGTGGTGTCTGTTGGTCTCTCCCTCCTGTTCCAGGTTTTGTTGCTTTAAGCAACATGGCTTAAAGCCATGGCTTCCATGACTTTCTCTCTCTCTCTTGCTCTCTCCTCTCTCTCTCTCCCTCCCTTTCTCTCTCTCTCTCTCTGTATTCGTTCCGTTCGTAAAGGACTCCAGTAATAGGATTAAATCCTGTCCTGAATGAGGAAAGTCACACTTTAACTGAAATAGCTTCATCAAAAGATCCTACTTAAAATGGTTTCACACCCACAGGAATGGATTAGATTTGGGGCATATACAGTTTCAAACCACCACAATGATGTCAATGGATTCAAAAAAGGCAATTGACAAAATCCAGCACCCTTATTGATAAAAACACTTAGAACAATAGGAATAGAAGGAAACTTCCTCAACATGGTAAAAAAGCATGTATGAAAAGCCCACAGCTAAAATCCTATTTAATGGTGAAAGACTGAAAACTTTCTCTCTAAGATCAGGAACAAGACAAGGATGCCCACTGTTACAACTGCTGTTTAACGTTATACTATAATTTTTTCCAGAGAAATTAGGCAAGAAAAAGAAATAAAAGACATTCAAGGAAGAAGTAAAACGTTCCCTATTTGCAGATGACATCATCCTATATACAGAAAATCCTGAAAAATCCACAATATAGCTACTAGACTAGTAAATGAATTCAGCAAAGTGGTGGGGAACAATGTCATCTTTATTGTTGTTCCTGTGTTCATAGCATATCTTTTTTTAAAAGATTTATTTATTTATTTCCCTCTCCCCTGAGATGGCTCCCTTGTCTGTCTGCTTGTTGTTTGCGCTCGCTGTGTCTGCTCATTGTGTGCTTGCTTTGTCTGCTTTCTGTGTCCACTCATCTTCTTTAGGGGCACTGTGAACCAAACACTGGGCCTCCCATGTGGGAAGCAGGTGTCCAACTGCTTGAGCCATATCTGCTCTCTGCTCATTGTGTCTCCTAGTTGTGTCTCCTTGTTCTTGTTCTTTCTCCTCATTGTGTCTGCTTGTCTTCTTTAGGAAGCACCAGAAACCGAACCCGGGAACTCCCATGTGGAAGGCAGACACCCAACTGCTTGAGCCACATCTACTTTCCAGCAATTCTTTTTATTGTGATTGATTTTAAGATTTCCTTTTCTGGTTTGGGCATTTAAATTATGAGATCCCATTGTGTAGTTTCCCCCATGTTTATTATGCTTAGGATTTGATGAAATTCTTGGATGTGGGCTTCATGTTTTCATCACATTTGGGGAAAAAATAGCAATTAATTGTTCACATATTTTCTCTGCTCTTATCTTTCATTGACTCCTATTACCAACATGCCTCGCCTTTATCTTGTTGTATAGTTTCCATCCACTGGACATTAACTTTCTATATCCTACTTCTACATTCTTAGCAATTAACTCTGGTCCAGCTCGACCCAGGTTCTCATCCCTGGTCAAATCCAGTTTACATTGAATAAAATGGAGTTAACTGATGTTTGCTTGTAGAGGTGTGGGATCTGGTATAACTAGGGATCTAATATTATTATAGGTTGGGAAAATATGAAGAAGTTGGAGAAAAAGAGGAAAAGAAGGTGGAGGAGAAAATCACCAATTCACTGTGGCAGCATACCCAACAGGTTAAAACCCTAAACATTTTATGTTAATGTGCTTAGATAAATCATCTAACTTCTTTAATGATCAGTTAATATTTCATCTGTAAAATGAGGATAAAATATTTAATGCATAGGAATATTGTGAGCATATTTGCAACTTTATTTTGTTTTAGGATATCTTTTATCCAGACAGAAACTTGCACAACTAAATTTACACACACCTCTGAAAATATGGCAATGCAAATTTTGCAAACCTTCATGTGAAAGGATAATCTATATTCACATTCTGTTGTTTTAATGAATAGATGGCAAAAAAAAAAAACAACAAAAAACTTATAGTCTTTATATCTTTATTTCCAAAAAAAAAAAAAAAACTTATAGTCAATTAAAACATTGACTTCTCTTACTTTTTCCTCATTATTTGGTGTTAATTACACTGAGGTCAGGCTAGTCTTTAAAACTGCACTTCTTTCTCTAGTCAGCCTGAATGGGATACAAGGGAGATATGGTGACAGTATAAGAAGAACAAACCAGGGAGTCTGGTATATGACATGTGGTAGAGATGGCCTTGTGGATCAGTGGCACTGGTCACTTGTGATATGGAAAAAATCCATAAAATTTTATCTGTATGTCACATTATACATAAAAAACACAAAACCGTAAAACTTATACAAGAAAATACAGAAGACTATATTTATGACATTCAGGTAAGAAATTATTTATTTAATAGTACAAACATAAATGTAAACATAAAACTTCTATATGACAGTAGCCAAAACAAATTAAAAGACAAGTAACACTGGAAGTATAACTTTGTAACACAAGTCAAACTTTGGAAGAATATATTTGAAATACATATAACTAATAAAGTACTCTTGGTATATAAAGAACCCCTAAAACTCAATAAAAAACTCTCACACAAGTACATAAGATAATTAGTTCACAGTAGTTTACAACATTGTGTTTAATGAAAACTTGGGTAAAGCCCAAATGTCTTAATAAGGGAATATATAACTAATTTTAACATGTAAAATAAATGGAAAATTATGTAGCAGGTTTAAAAAATTAAATAAATCTTCTATTAACATGGATAAATTTCAGAAGCTATGCTGGATGACAAAAGTTTTAAAAGTATAATACATTTTTAATATAAATTAAGAATTTACAATATAGTCTATGCCTATATTCATCTGTCTATTTATATATTACACAATAAACAATGAATGGGAAAGATATACAGAAAATTCTCTGTGGGGGAGGAAAGAAGTTATTATTGGGGTGAGAGTTCAAATTCATGCATAAAGTTTTGGCTTTTAAAAATTCTAGTATAAAGACAAAAATGCTCTCATGTGTTGAAATTTGATGCTTACCTGGGTTTCAGCTATATTATTTTCTTTATTTTTATGTTTGTAATATATTATTGTTTTAAAAGAGAAAGGAAAAACATAGGTAATATATCACTGAAAGTAGCATGACACTGGCTAAAATGTTTTTCATCTTCATTCAATGTATTAGATAGACATATCAGATCACAATTTTAAAGTATAACTCATATTATTAATCAAAATACACATTTTATTTATATATAACTTATTTTTCTATCTCCTAGACATCTGATGGATAAGAGTTTTGCAATGACACTTTATATAGTTGAATATTATATTGTTGGAAATACTATAGTATTTCCCTTGACTTTATTCATTAGGATAATATATATATTTAAAAACTATAAAGAACCAATTTGAATGTATTTACTCTAGAATAAATATTTTTCAAAATCTTGAAAATATGCTTTTTTTAAGGCTCTTATTCAGTTTTCTTAATTCTAATTTTTTTCATATTTTCTTAAAATATCACATTTTAGGGACTAGTTTTGACCTCTTTTCTTTCATTCCTCACCCACAGTTAGTGATCCTTTCTAACCTATTCAATGTCCAATATATGTGTCATTCATATCCAATTTTATTCCTATAGCCACTGTCTGCTTAAGCCCTACGTCACTCATTCCTTACTCACATTGTCTACACAATCCAGTCAACATTATGAGCAAAACATCTAAGTATTTTGTGTGTGTGTCTGTTTTTAAACTATCAGGGCCCAGGATGCTTTTTTGTGCGTATTTCCCATTGCTTTCTCAGATATAAATAGACCTTTAGTGTGAAGTTTTATGTTTTTCTAGCTACATATTAGACTTTGTTTACTGCTTGCTGTAGCTATAGGTGTCAGAGGCTGAAATTCTCTCTGGTGTCCTTGTTTTCATCTCCCCTATTGTTTCTGGATTTTTCTAGGGACTTCTGAAATAAGATCTGAGCTTTGCAGTTCTTTCTCTTGTAATCCCTGTTATTATCGAGGTGCCCTATTGATATGGTGGTAAAATGTGGGGAGAATGGTAAGTGTTCTATAATCTTATGATTAGGTCTCAGTCTATTAGTGAGACTGTACCCCTGAAATGTGACCTCCACAAGTGCTTCTCACTTCCCACCTTAGGTGAAACAGGCAGGCTAAAGGAAGCTGGAGTTGGGTATTTCCCTTTGTCCAATTTGGTTAGTTTTGAGTATAAGTTTCTTTTCAGTACAGTCCTTTTTTGAGGGGAACAGAAGGCTGCGGCATATTTTAAAATGTTTACTTTTCTCCCTCCCTGCTGGAAGCATGAAGGGAAGTTTTCTCTGATCTTCACATTGAGAACCTGGTGGGGCTCCTGGTACTCCTCTAAGAATGGGAACTGTGGAGTCATTTTTTGTTTGTTTTAACTCACAAACTATTCCATATTAAGCCTCCAGCAATCCATCAATAACAATTTAAGTGTTCCCACCATTACTGGCTCTATCTGGGAGCATCTTTTCTTGGCTTTCTCCTGGTAAATTGTGATTCTCTGAATCCACATCTTTCTCCAGATTTTGGAGCAGTTTTCCCTGTAACCTCAATTCTCTGAGGGTCTTAATAACAGTTGTTGTTTATCCATTTTTTCAGCTTTTTTTTCTTGTTAGAATGGGAGAGAAAATTTCCAAACTCTTTACAGTTTGGATTGGCAACCAGAAGTCTCCATCACTCTCTATATACAGTTTCTAGTCATAACAGAATATTTGCTATTCCATGTCCATGTGATGTACTTTTATTTTTATATACTATTAGTGCTCTTCTCTCAAATGAAAAAAAGTGTTCCCAATACACCCTCTGTAAAAATGATAGAATTTTCTAGAATGAGTTGAAATATTACTTTCTTTGAATAACATTATTAGCTAGGAATTGTTGAGCCTCTGTATGTGCCAGGCACTATGCATATAATGCCAAATTTAATCTTCACTTCATCTCTGGAAAGAAGGCATTATTGCTCTCATTTTATAAATGAGTGAATTAAGCCTAAAGTTGTCACAATGACATAGTGAGTTTCCAGGAGTGGTGGTTTGGAACCGTATGTACCCCAGAAAAATATTTTCTTAAACTTAATGCATTCCTGTGGGTGTGAATTGTAAGACCTTCTGATGAGGTTACTTCAATTAAGGTGTGTCCCACCTCAATGAGGATAGTTCTTAATCTTATTACTGGAGTACTTTAAAAGTAGAATGAAATTCAGACATAGAAAGAGAAAGCCCCAAGAAGTAAGAGCTGAAGGTCAACAGAACCCAGAAGAGAAGGGAGAGTCCAGGAGGGTTCGCCATGTGCATTGCTATGTGACAGAGAAAAAAACGAAGGATCACTGGCAGCCAGCCCCAGAATGCAAATCTTAGGGAAGAAAGCATCACCTTGATGATGCCTTGATTTGGACTCTCCTTTAGCCTCAAAACCATGAGCAAACAAATTACCATTGTTTAAGCTGACCTATTGGATGGTATTTTATTGAGCAGCCAAGGAAATTAAACATGAGGTATCTCTGAAACCAAAGCCTATTCTATTTTCTCTAGAACATTCTGGCTTTCACCAAGCTGTTCCTTAATGGTTTTCTCCATAACAACCTCACCCCATTTTTCATATCCAATACAATTTACTGCTTCTTTTTCTCTACTTAGTGTGAATGCTTTTCATAATACTGAATAATAGCTCATACTGCTGGATTCATAGTGCTGATCACTTTGATAATTAATTATAAGAATATATCTCATTTAATAACTTATGCAATCATTGAGACCATTCATTTTGCTATTCCCAGCACCATGTATCCCAAGAGCACAGAGAAGTTCTCCTCAAATATTTGTGGGATCCTCAGATTTTATTATTTTTGTTTGAATAGATAAATCATTTATGAAGGTTTGGCATTTATTTTTTTAATGTGACAGCATTCATCTTTTTATTCAATTAAATTTTAAAATGATACCAAAGGAACCAATAAAATATTATTAGAAAAGGATATATAACATTTAGTGGAAAGCAGGCATTGCTTTATAGCTGCAGCTTTTAAAAAGGATCTTGAAATATTCTTGAAAGAAATAAAATTCACAAGCATTTATATGAGTTATAGAATACAGGTAGTTAAAATCATTTATTTGGAATTCTATTGCCGTGTATACATATTTTACTTAGTTTTTCATATACTATCTTTGACAGATATGAAATTTATTTTCAACCCTAGAGATAGTTCAATTTTTCAGTTTTTTGTTTCTCCTCTGATCACCAATAAAATATTATTTTAAAAAGTCATACCAGCAAAACATAGGGCAATGGATATCATAAACCATTTATTTGAAAGAACACTTTCCTAATAATTATCTATATCATCTAAAATGCATCTTTCTCCAATTGATCCAGGATTATGCCCAGCCAAGTTATGCTCATTCCTTTGGTAGAAGGCAAATGTGAACCTGTGTCAAGTCAATGGAGGATTTTCCTTTCATAATTCTCCTGTTTCTAAATTTGACTATGTATATCTATTTCCATTTAGGCTTCCTGAATATTAATCAACCTCAATGTCTAAGGTATACACAACAGGGATTTTTAGTGCATATGAAGGAGGCAGAACGAAATTCATTGATTCTTTTTCAGTTAAATCCCTTGCCTTCCAACTTTCTTTGTTTTCCCCTTTCTTCTATTCTTCCTGAGTATTTATTGACACAAAATTGAAATTGCTGGCACATTTCCAGCATCATAATAATCTTCAAAGAAAGAAAACAAAGGCTGTATGCTTAAAAATGTAGTAGTAAATAAAGCTGTATTACCAGTAAGTTTCACTATATAGAATGATGATAGTGGCATTTGATTGTGTGTATATGTGCATGCATGCACAATTGTGTCTCTTTTGGAGTACTAGTGTGACAAAGAATTATTCTATCATTTAAATATACCTAAAACCACATTGGTATATAAAAAATAAAAGTTCTGAGGACCTATGTTAATCTGAAAGGCAACAATTTAGAACACTGTGGTTATTTTCACCTGTTTTCTTCAAATACAGATCTTGAAGATCATTTAAAAGATGGCTGTATCAGTCAGCCAAAAGGGGTGCTGATGCAAAGTACCAGAAATCTATTGGCTTTTATAAAGGGTATTTATTTGGGGTAAAAGCTTACAGTTACAAGGCGCTAGAGAGTCCAACACAAGGTACCATAAAAGGTACTTCCTCACCAAATGTCATGGCAGGCAATGTCTGTAAGAGTTCAGCCTTTCTCTTAAGGCTCTGTAGGCCCAGCTTCTTCCAATCTCAGCTGTAAGCTGGAGGACTTATTTCTTTCTGGGCTCAGCTGCTCTGGTCTCTTCACAAGGTCAGCTGTAGACTATCAGGCAAATGGCTCATCTGTCTTCCTGGGGTCGCAGGATCAAAGTTCATTCCTCTTCCCTGTCCGTGGAGCTCTCTCTATTCCTCTATGCATCTTCTCCTGTGTATCTTATTCTGTCTTCTTGATTGAGTGCTCTTTTATATAGCCAACCAAGGGGACAGGGACTCAACCCTGCATGCCCTAATAACGTGGTCGAACTAAAGCCCTAATCTTAACATAATCAAGTAAATGTAAAACCTTTGAACTGAATACAATCAAAGGATATCACACCCAGAGAAAAAGACCATTTTACAAACATAATATCACTTTCTGGAATTCATAAATAATATCAAACTACCACAGTGGCATAATTTCAAGTAATATAAAAACATGACTTTACTCTTTTGTACACTATATATAATATGCTCATGTCTTTTTTAAAAAAAATTTCTTGAGTAGATGAGGTAGAAGATGGAGTAGGAATTAGTGGAAGAAATTTTGTTTTCTAGGTGTTTGGAAAGCCATCGAGTAATCCCAGCCTATCTAATGTGTTGTATTATGCTGGTTGCGATTGTCTACTATTTCTTTGGCCAAACCATACCACGTACACATCACTTTGGGAGGAGCTCTGGTTGATCCTCACATGAAAAGCACTGGCTGCATCAGCTTAGTTATGCTGCTTTTTCTTACATACAATTTCATTGGACACCTAGAGCTCTGTAGGGCAGGTTTTATACTTTCTATTTTATAAAATTAGAAGAAAGATTCTCAGTAGTTATGTCACATCCAAGAATCCAAAAGTTAATAATTGCTTTAGCCTGCACTTAAACAAAAATCATACTATCCCCAGTATAAATCTCTCCACCACATTGCAAATATGGCAATAATTTATTAAGTGGCAAAAATTTAGTATTCAATGGTGGCAGGTAATTTATAACCATTATCTTCATTGTCAAAACAGGCATGAAGTTAAATTTTAGAATGTACATTTTTCAGATGCAGAACTGGGGCTGAGATAAGTTAAATGATTTGCTTAATTAGTGGTTGTGGCAGTTTGCGATTATCTATGAGTTCCAAAAACAGAGATTATGTTTGTAAACCGGTCTGTTCCTCTGGGTGTGATAACTCTTTGATTGTATTTGATTCAGTTTAGGTGTCTTTGATTAAATTATGTTAAGACTAGGGCTTTAATTCAAACATGTCATTAGAGTGTGACTGGCCCCCTGGTGGACTGATAAAACAGAATCTCACACGGAAGTAGATACACAGAGAAGAACACAGAGGAAGAGAGACAGCAAGATAGACACACAAAAGCCTGGGGAAGGGAGATGAGCCTGATGGTCTACAGCTGACCTTGTGAAGAGAACAGAACAGCTGAGCACAGAAAGAAATGAGCCCCTACAGCTGAGATCAGAAGAAGCTGGGACCATGGAACCTTAAGAGGAAGAAGGAAGGCTGAACCCTCAGACATCATCCGCCATCTTGCCTCAACACGTGACAACAAACTTTAGGTGAGAAAATACCTCTTATGGTACCTTGAGTTGGACTCTTCAGGGCCTGGTAACTGTAAGCTTCTACCCCAAATAAATACCCTTTATAAAAGCCAACAGAGTTCTGCTACTTTGCATCAGCACCGCTTTTGGCTTCTAATATGGTGGCGGTCAGAAATTATACATGTATCTCTTAGGTTGCAAAGTCTATATCATCCCCTTTTCTATGGCAAGAGTTCACAGGAAATTAGGATTTAAAAAATGGGAAATTGCATAACCCTGTAAGCAAGTCCAGGCTTCTTTAATAAATAATCACACACTCTGGAGAATGAGAGAAATTTATAGTAACATATCAAATATTAATGTAATAATTAATCTTTCAACATTAAGTTGAAACTTCATTTATTACTTCATATGCACCATAAAAATTTCCTTAAATTGTTAAGTAATCAATATTTAATAAGTAATTTAGGTATAACTCAAGAATGTTTTTTCAGTAAAATGAATAGAGGACATTATGTTGAGTGAAAGAAGCCAGACACAAAAGGGCAAATATTGTATGGTGCCATGAATATGAACTAATTATTGTGAGTAAACTCATGGAGTTAAAATATGGAGTATAAGTGACCGGTTGAGAGAATGAGAGTAGAGAATGGGGAGCTGATGCTTAACGTGTGCAGAATTTTTAATAAGGATGATTGTAAATGTTTGGAAATGGATAGAGATGATGGTAGCACATTATTGTGAGGGTAATTAACAGCACTGATTTAAGGGTGTGATTGTGGTTAAAATGGGAAGTTTAGGGTTGTGTATGTCAATAGAAAGAAAGCTAGAGGTTAAACTTAGGACTGTATAAAACAGTGGACACTGTTGTGCATGATGACTGAAGTTAATAGTACAAATATAAGAATGGTCTTCTGTGAACTATAACAAATGTATGTCACTATTAAAGGTTCATAATAGTGTGTTATATGGGAAAATACAGTTAATGCAAACCATGGACTATGGTGAATAGTAATAGTGTAATATTTTTCATCAATGGTGCAGCAGTTTGATATTATTGATGAATTCCAAAAAGAAATATTGGATTATGCTTGCAAACTGGTCTTTTCCTCTGCGTGTATTAGAGTATATTAGATTCAGAGGTTTTACTTTTACTTGATTAAATAACGATTAAGGCTTTGATTGGGCCACGTCAATAGGACATGAAACTGCACTGCAGAGAAGCCACATCAGTAGGACAGAGAAACTGCACTGCAGAGAAGGAAGTTTGGAATTTTTGAGCTGGAGCCCTGGGAAGTAAGCATATAGAGGAGCTTGGTCGTGAGGAAAGAAAAAAGGCCCTGGGAAGAGAAACAAGATGTTTGCCTGATAGTCTACAGCTGGCCTTGCGGAGATAGCAGAGGAGCTGAGCCCAGAGAGAAGCAAGCCCCAGGAAGAGAGGAACCCAGGAAGCCTCACAGAAGTCGGCAGCCATTTTGCTCCAACATGTGGCAATAGATTTTGGTGAGGGAAGTAACTTACACTTTATGGCCTGATAGCTATAAGCTTCTACCCCAAATAAATACCCTTTATAAAAGTCAACAGATTTCTGTTTTTTTGCACCAGCACACCTTTGGCTGACTAAAACAAATAGTAATAAAGTTACTATACTAATGCTAAGGGTCAATAATAGAGGGGTATAAAGGATATGTGATTTTTCCTTTTTGGAATAATGAAAATGTTCTAAAATTTATACTGGTGATGATTGCACAACCTTTTGATTATACTGAGAGCCACTGATTTTATACTTTGGATGGATTGTATGGATTGTGACTAAAACTGTTTTTAAAAAAATAATTTAGGCAAAAAGCATTTTTCATCTTATTAAGCCTAATACATAGATTTAAGCCACATAACTAATAGATTAATGAATTAGTTTTTAAAGGTGAAAAAAAGGAAGATCATAACCAAACAATAAAAAAGAAAATACAACTAAGACTAAAATCCTTTTTACCACTATTGTTTTCTACTTAGCGGCTGAGCTGAGTTTGTTATTTTTTTCTTCCAAACTTTTGAACCTTGAAATAATATCTCACAAGTGAGAATATATTGTATTTACCTAGAAATATGAAACTATTCAGCAATAATGCAAACAATTTACCCAGACTCATGTTTTTCCTTATTATTCCATTATTTCTGTGATACATATGTATCTATATGGGTGTGTGTTTGTGCAGTGACCCCTCCATTCTATCACTGAGAAAATATTTATGTTACAAAGAGAAATAATAATAGTTCATTATATTGTTAAAATGGATCTTACAATTTTTATCTGGAACTCCTTACTCTTTCTTTGTTATATGTCCTCACATATAACAAATATATATATCATAACACATATATATCATAAGAAGAGAGGCAGAGGCTATCCATCTGGTCATTTTGACCCTTTCTTCTGGTAAGCAAAGTTGTGGAAATTTGAGTTTTTTCTATAGCAGTTTTTCATTGGCCAGCCTCCAGCCTCCTGTGGGTACAGAGGTGGTCATGGGGGCTGCATAACATCAGTAGCATATTTATTCATGTTGCCAAATTCCTCAGTTGTAGATGTAGCTCTGTGTCCCTGAATTCATGCCTACAGTGGCAGCCTCAGATGTTGCTTGGGTGGGTCACTTCTATAGCCTCATGATATTCATTCCTGGATACCTTCAACATTACAACAATTTTGTAACATCCAATTCTTTGTGTTAAATCCCTTTTGCTTAAAATATCTCAAGCAGTTGCTGTGGTCTGCTCTGAGTTGTTTTTGAATGATGTAATAGGCTGGCAAGGATCTTCAATATCTTCTAGCCTTCTTCCCCCCTCTTATATTAGTGGATTCAAGGGCAGTGGTTCTTAGAGAAGACAAATATTATTCCCTACTCCCAATTTTAGATGAAATCAAATTGAAATAAATTACAGGTTAATTACAATATTGTCACCTTCATCAACTTTTCTTACCTAAAAGCAATAATGAATTAAGAGGGAGCGGATATGGCTCAAGCAATTGAGTGCTCACCTCCCATATGAGGGGTCCTGGGTTCAGTTCCCAGTGCCTTCATATAAGACAAACAAATAACAAGCAGACAACGAGCAAAAACAATGAGCAGACAATGAGCAAAACAATGATCAAGGCAATGAACAAAACAACGAGC
>JAQZBX010008942.1:0-21075 GCA_029593785.1 Cabassous unicinctus | reverse complement strand
AGCTTAAAATAATAATTATTAAAGTTTTTGAAAAAAAATTTAGTCTACAAGTTATTTCATAGCATTTGTAATCTACTCTGCTGGTCCTCAATTATAATTTCATGAGATGTATTGCAACTTACATCATTTTGTAACTGATAATAAGGAACTGATTGTTATGAATCTTTTTTTTTTTTTACGAAATTAGATAGCATTCAAGATTGTTCCTTTATTGATTTTATTGTTGCTCACTTCATTCAAGCATTTTTTTTAGATGGTGGTAAAAGTGGCAAACATATAACTTGCACACTAATAATTGCACACTATGTGCATCCTAACTTCTTTATGACAGAGCTATTTAGTGCATTATAATGGTATTTACAAGTTAGTATAGTATTATATTTTCCGGTAAGGCAATGTCTGGATTGGGAACATTATTAATTTGTTTATTCAAGAAATATTTATTGAACTCTTACTATGCAGGGAGGATGATGAGCCAATGATGAACAAAATGGATATAAACTTGGTCTCATGGAAATTAAATTTTAGCAAGTATTACAGGTATTGGACAAACAAATATAAAATGAGTTTTGTATTCCTGACTGGTCCAAAAACTACAAAAGAGAATTAGAGGACATTGCAATCCATGTAATGGGGGAACTGCTGAGTTTCAGAGGTTAAAAAAGATTTCCTTGAGTATGGGACATTTAAGCTGGGACTTTTGTCCAAGCAAAGAGAATAGAATATGATGCATGAAGATTCATATTGTGAAGAAGTGATAATTTTAAACAGATTGCTATTATAGTAGTATCATAGGAATCATATGAAAAGATATAGATTTTTGATGTTAAAAACAATATGAAGTTTTTAAGATGAAGAGTGACATGATTAGTTTTGCATTTTGAAAATTTACTATTGGATGAAAAATTGATTAGAAGAAATTTGTGAGAAGGAAATTATAAGGCCATTTTCTTAACCCAAGAAAAGATGTTGGCAACCTGGATTAAGGTATTGGTGATGGTATGTCAGCTGAAAGGTGGCCGAGAACTCACTTCTACAAATCTTATTTAAATTTCTTTTACTTTCTGAATTGTATCAAAGGAAAAGCATCAGCTTTAATCTCTACTGTAATCAAATCACACTTTTCCCAGAATATTATCATGTGCATTAAATCAAAACTAATTAAAAACAGATTTATTTGGGTTGTGATGTCCAACTTCAAAAATAAGTTAAGAATTCCAGAACTTATTTCACTTGAGTATAAAAATGTTGTTTAAACAAAAATAAGGATGGATGGAAAATTATCTAAGCCTCTTCAAATTTGCAGTAATTTGTTCAGTGTTTGTTCTTGTTTTTTCAGTGTGTGTGGAGAAAACAAACCCCCATAGCTTTTCTGATTCATTGGAACTCTTCTGAAATCCAACATACTGGATTAAGATCACTGAAAGCCCAAGGTGTCTAGAGAGTTTGTATATTCTAGCATGGAGACTTTGCTTGTCAGATGTCTTTCCTACAGTAAAAGGTAACACTAGCGTGACAAAAATGGTACTTCTTGATGTTTACTGTGCCTCTGGGACTAGTTGTCTAATGCAAACATAACCACACAATTCCCTTTCTGAGAATTTGTTTCTAACATCACTGATTTCAGGAAACTAAGCAATATTTCAATGTAATTTTTCTTGAAGTTCCAATTAACCATGTAATCAATGAAGTGTTGCAAATATGTTTTAGCCCTTTTAATGTACAAGAATTAATATGGCATGTTTGCTTAGAGAATGTATTTTCTTTTTATTTAATAGGAGTGAATGACATATGTTGTCATATTAAAATTGTTGTTGATATCTTTTCCAGACACATATTCATTATTATTTTATCCTGAGTCCCTCTATTTATAGTATATTCTAAAAGGGCTGTTAAACACTTTTGAAGTGTGTTGATTAGTCACTACTATATGGAGAATTCAAAAGAGATTCCGAGAAGGGGTAACCAGTCGCATTTGATCTGAGATGTATGATTACCTTAACAATAAGAGACGATTTAAAAAGGCAAATGTGAGAAGTTGAAAGCAGAGTTGGGACTTTGAAGTTTAAGGAAGTGCAATTCCATCATGATTTTAAAAACGAGTATTTACTTTTAGAGAAAATAATATGTAAGAATAAATTTTAGGACTCATAGCTTTCCTTTCCTTTTGGGTTTTCCAAGGTAGAAATGTTCATTAATACATGGACACTGTTTACCACCTAGAGAAAAAGACTGTGTCACTTAAGAAACACTGGCAAATAGTAGCTTAACAAAGTAACAAGTTGATTATTCCTAGTAATAAGAAGCCCAGATGTGGCAGTCTGGGTTTGTTGTAACTGCTCAAGTATGCTATTGAAGATCCAAAGATCCTGTCTTCCTGTTCTCATCTTTATCAAGTAGTTTTAAAACCATGATTCAAGAGCACTGCAATTCTAAACATTACCTCAATGTTCCCAAAAGGAATAAAGGGAAAACTAAGTAAACAGATAAAATGAAATAAATAATAACTCTAAGGATAACAAAAGTCATCAAATGGAAATGTATTTAAAGTACATTTAAAGCATGTGGTTCAGGTAAGAATAATATTAGAATAATTAAATAGTCTAAAAATATAAATTTTGATTTAATTAGAGTGATATGAAGGGTGAATATAAGAAGACTGGAGGATTCTTATTTTACTTAATAAATACATAAAAGCTCAAACTGAAAAATAAGTTGCAAATTGATATTTATAAATATAGAGGTAAATACCAAAAGAAACAGCTAAGAGAGTTGAAAGTTGTTACCACTTGAGAGTAAGAGTCTGAAAAAGAGGGCTATGGGGTAGGAAACTGCTGATTTTTATTTTATTTTACTTTTTGAGCTAATGACCAATATTAATTTAATTATACTTAAGCAAATAAATAACTAACTTTAACTCTAAACCGGTAAAATTAACAAATTAATTTTTGTTTCTAATAGATATTATAGAAATATCTATTAAATTTCAAGTATGAGTAGATTAACTTCAGCATGACAGTATGAGGAGCTCTGCTGCTGACTCATTCCCCAGAAAAACTTGAAAAATACCTTAAAACAAACAAACAAAAAACCCCAATAATTTAAAGCCTATAGAAATGATCCCATGAGCAAACAACACATGAATAAACATATATTGGAGAATAGCCATGAAAATTTGATAAGAAAGGTGAGACTCTGTGGTATTTCAACCAAGAATGATACATCACTGCCCCCTCCCAGTTCAATAAAGTGAAAACTACACTCCAAACTGCTGTCAAGAACACAGGACTCTGTTTCACCCCAGATCCCTTCTGGAGGACTTTCTTCTTGGAAGGAGCAGAACCCAGTGTTTCTCATCCTGCCACAGCTGGCTATTACTGAGGGGAAGTCCTGAGAGAGTGTAGTTGAGAGACCAGGGCTCCAACCCCCACTTATGGAATGGAAGTTCTACCTTGGTCATGGCACAAATGAGAATACTGGGCCCCTAAAAGCCCTTTCCCTGTTCTTGAGGTGATAGTTTCATGCCATGATAGGCAAGCCAGTAGGACCTCAAGCAACTGCACTTCCTTCCACCAAGAACTCAGCTGCTACTGTCCGGGTGTCACTGAGAGAGAATGTTGCTTGCCATCATCCCCACTCTAGCTTGAGAGCCTTGGCTCAGAGATTTTTCTTCGGAGAAACAGGTCCTCAAACAGATGGCTCTTAATCTCTTCTCCAAGGAACTGACTGCATTTGCAACAGCAGGTGGAGAAATTTGAGCATCACTGTGGAGACTGTGGTAAAAGACAATTGGGAGGAGATTCATGGACCTAAAGAAGGTACATTATAGACTTTAGCACTGCTTGGAGGAGAGAATTGGTGAAAGACTGCTGGGAGAAACCCCTCTGGGGTCAAAACAAATATAAAGCACTAACCTCAGAAAATATTCCAGGAGCAGATGTGGCCCAAGTGGTTGAGTGCCCACCTTCCAGACGGGAGGTCCCAGGTTGGATCTCTACTGCCTCCTGAAAAACAAAAACAAACAACAAGCAAAACAAACATACAAAAAAACCAACTTAGGGAAACCGATGTGGCTAAGTAGTTGAGTGCTGGCTTCACACATATGAGGTCCAGGGTTCAAGCCCCAGCACCTGGTACCTAAACAAACAAACAAACAAACAAACAAAAAAAAACACACACCCCAAAAAACTATTACAAGGCAAGCTTTACAATTTGACTGGATTAGTTTTAGAGGAATTTATGCCACAGGGCATTGTTGGAAACAATAGAGCAATCTACCAACAATTACTGAAGTTTAACAGCTGGATGTGACCAAGGAAAGAGTGGAAGAGAGCCCAGTTACTTCTACTGCTGTTCCATAGTGACTGAGAATATCCAAAACTGTGTCTACCTGAAGAAAAAACATCAGAGGCTTAACACTGCTAGGGGATTTGGGGGAAAGTTAGGGTAGACTTCATTAAAAGAACACAGGCAGTCATTAAACACATAAATAAGCAAATAATAATAAGTTCTGGAGGGAGATGGAGACCAGAATTGCTACAATATATTATCTAAAGCATCCAGTTTCAAACAAAAGGTATTGAGTAATGCAAAAACAGGAAAAAATGACCTATAGGCTGGAAAAAAGAAAAGTGGGCAACAAAAATTGCCTTTCCCATGCTGAGAGCTGTCAACCTGCATAGAGAGCTGACACAACAAGATGACGCAACCAAAAAAGAGACACAGAGGAAAAAGACAATGAGAGACACAACAAATCAGGGAGCTGAGGTGGCTCAGGTGATTGAGTGCCTCTCTCCCATGTCAGAAAGTGGCAGGATTGGTTCCTGGTGCCTCCTAAAGAGAAGACAAGAAAAGAAGACAAGCAGACACAGAAAAATGCTCACCAAGTGGACACAGAGAGCAGACAGCAAGGGCAAGTGGCAAGGGGGGGGTGGGGAAATAAATAATTTTTTTAGAAAAATTGCCTTTGGGAGTGCAGATGTGGCTCAAGTGGTTGAGTACCCACCTCTCACATGGGAGGTCCCAGGTTTGGTTCCTGGTGTCTCTTGAATAAACAAAAAAATGAACAAGCAAAACAAATGTAAAAACCAACTCAGGGAAGCTGACGTGGCTCAGTGGTTGAATGCTGGCTTCCCACACACAAGGTTCCGGGTTCAATCCCCGACCCCTGGAACCTAAAAAAAAAAAAATTGCCTTTGAGAGTGACTAGATATCCATTTTAATAGAAAAAATATTCAAAGTAACCATTGTAAATATGTTCATAGTAGTAAAGGAAAGCATGATTAAAGAAGTAAAGGAAGGTATGATAAAGTCATAACAAATACAGAATATCAAAAAAGAGACAACAATTATATTTTTCAAAAAGAGAGAACCAAATGGAAATTCTGGAGTTGAAAAGTAAAAAACTGAAAAAAAAAAAAAAATTCACTAGATAGGCTCAACAGTAGATTTGAGCTGGCAGAAGAAGGAATTAACGTACTTGAAGATAGATTGATAGAGATTATGCAAGTCAAAGAATAAAGATAGAAGGAAATTTAAAAAATGAGCAGAGCCTAAGACAAATGAGGGACACCACTGACTGCACCAACATACACATAATGACAGTGCCAGAATAAGAGGAGAGAGAGAAAAGTGAAGAAAAATATTTGACGAAATAATGACTGAAAAATTCACAAATTTATTGAACAATAAAATCCCTTATATCCAGGAAGCTCAATAGATTTGTAAGATAAATGCAAAGAAGCCTACAAATAAATACATCATAGTTCAAATGCTGAAAGTCAAAGACAAAGAGAAGATCTTGAAAGCAGCAAAAGAAGAATGAGATGCCACTTATAAGGGAACCCTATTAGAATGATCAATTTATGTTTCAGTAGAAACAGTGGAAGGCAGAAGTCAGGGGGATAATGTATTGAAAAGGCTCAAAGAACAAAAGTCAACCAAGAATGAAGGTGAAATAAAGGTTTTCCCAAATAAAGAACTAAGAAAATTTTCTGCTAGCAGACCCACCTTACAAGGCATATTAAAGGAATTCATCGGACTAAGAGAAAGTCACCCCAAACAGTAATTCAAATACACATGAAAAAAAACAAAGAACGTGTTAAATATATGTATGTAATTATAAAAGACACTATAAACACATATTTTTCCTTTCTTCTCTTAACCATTATAAAATCAATTATATAAAATGATATGTACAGAAAGCATTGTTGGACCTATAAATGTTATATATAAACAAGTATACGTTTAATATATTTGCCAATAACATCACAAAGGAGGTGGGAGAGAAAAAAAGCTGTAACAGGCTAAGAAAATTATGACAGATAGTAGAGTAATAATTATAATAACATATTGTTGGGTTTGTTATTTTAATAAATGTAATATGCATACCAATAATACCTCAAAGAGTAAAATGGCAGATGTAAATGCAACTATATCAATAATAACATTAATTGTGATTGGATATAACAATCCAATCAAGAGAAAGAATGTCGACTGGATGAAAAACCATGATCAAATGATATGCTGTGTACAAGAGACATGTTTTAGATTCAAAGAAACACATAGATCGAAAGTAAAAGGATGGGAAAAGATAGATAATGCAACAGTGACTATTGGAAGGATGGAATGGTTTTCTCAATATCAGACAAAATAGACTTTAAAACAAAAATGTTACTAGAGATAAAGAGGAATATTTTTATGACAAAAGAATCAAATCATCAGGAAGATAAAATAATTATGTATTATAGCTGCTTTTATAAAGCAGCTAATAACATAGCACTAAAACACATGATGCAAAAACTGACAGATATGCATGGAAAAGAAAGATAATTCAAGAAAAATGGTGAAGAGTTCAATATCTCACTTCAATAATGTGTAGAAGAACTAGGTAGAATATCACTCTTGGAAATAAAATACTTGAACAACATTATAAACCAACTAGAACTAACAGACCTCTGTATTACACTCCACTCAGCAACAACAGAATATACATTCTTCTCAAGTGCACATGGAACATTCTTTAAGACAGAGCATATGCTGGGCCATAAAACATACATCAATAAATTTAAAATCATAGAAATAATGCAAATTATGTTCTCTAACCACAATGGAATGGAATTAGAAATCAATAACAAGGAATAATTTGGGAAACTCACAAATATTTGGAAATTAAACAATACATTTTAAAACAAAGAATGGGTCAAAGATGAACTCAAAAGAGAAATCATAAAATACTCTGAGATGAATGAAAATCAAGATACAATATACTAAAACAATTCCATATACAGTAGTATCAAAATGAATAAAATATTAAGGAATAAATTTAACAGTCACAAAAGATCACACACTTTATGATTCCATTCACAAGAAAGTCCAGAAAAGAACAATATTTAGTAACAGAAAGTAGATTAGTAATTGCTTAGGACTGGGCAGGAGGGGGGACAGGAGATGATATAAAGTTACAAGGTTTCTTTTTTTTTTTTAGGAGGTACTGGGTATTGAAACCAGGACCTCATACATACGAAGCAGGTGCTCAACCACTTGTGCTACATTCACTTCCCCAGGGTTTCTACCCCCTCACCCCTGAGATGGCTCCCTCATCTGTTTTGCTCATTGTTTTTGCTCATTGTTGTTTTTTTTTCTCAGTGTCTGCTTGTTGTCTGATTTCTCTTTAGGAGGCACCGGGAACTGAACCTGGGACCTCCCATGTGGGGGGTGTGCACTAAACTGATTGCGCCATATCCTCTCCCTGCTCTTTTTGTTTTTGTTCGTTGTTTGCTCATTGTTTTTGCTCCTTATCTGCTCATTTCTGCTCGATGCCTGCTTGTTGTTTGTTTGTCTTCTTTAGGAGGCACAGGGAACTGAACCTGGGACCTCTCATGTGGGATGCAGGCGCTCAACTGCTTGAGCCACATCTGCTCCCCACAGGGTTTCTTTTTGAAATGATGAAAATGTACTAAATTTGACTGCAGTGATGATTGCACATATCTGTGAATATACTTAAAATCATTGAATTGTACACCTTAAATGGGTGAATGGTATGGTATCTGTAGTATAACTCAATAAAGCTTTGAAAAAAATTCAAGAATAGATACTTCTATCTGAGTTGTATTCAGGTATAAAGTAATTAATCAAGAAAACCCCAGTGAAGAAACAACTTCTAACAAAAGTGCACTGTGATAATCCCTGAATGCAATTTGTAAGTTCACCCTCTAGTAAATTATATATAGTCTTTTCCACTGTATATTCAATCCTTTCCAAATAAATCTTTCTTAATTTTACAAAGCTTTTAGTTTCATCACTGAATTAAAATATTATTAAGGAGAGTTACCTGAATTAAATGGATCTACTTGGAAATAATATTTAAATATCTCATAACCAATATGAATGTCAAGAAGATAGAAGCCCTTATGCAATAGCCAATGAGCAATGTCCAGTTTTCTTTGAGCATTCTATCCCATACACATAGTATTTCTATTGTTCTTGCTATTTTTCTTCATTGTTTAAGGCAACTAAGATGCTAAGGCTAAAGGTACAATTCTTTTCCTGTTAATCTGCTCTGCTGAGGTCTTTCTGAAAATGTCTGATATAAGATTCTGCCAATGCTTATGTTTCCCTTTTGTAGTTGACTATATTTTATAGACCTCTGACTTTCCACACAAAGAGAACAACTTACAGGTTCAGTGCTACTGAAATTATCCCTAATTTATGACTTCTATACTTTAGCTTTTAAATTCCTTTGATAGTTAATACACAGAAGAAGAGGCACATAAAAAACAGAATTTTAAAAGAGGCAGGAAATTATTTGTAAATGATATATCAGTTTTGATACATAGATCTAGAGTGCTATTAGGTATGAAACGGTGTGGGTGAACATGGGATATAAAGTACTAGAAATATAGGAGCTTTTATTTGGGAATGTCAACAAATTTAATATTTAATAAATTTATAATATGTTCTACTTCATTTTAATCATAATTTTATAATGCAATGTAATGAATGTATTTTCTCCAAGTCCTATAAATGTACCCAACTCCTCTCTGGTTTATTCTAGCATGCCACACAAACATTATCACTTTATAATATGACATGATGTGAAAAAGGTTTCAGAGCATTGAAAAGGGATTGATGTGTTTAGAGCCATTCTTATATTAATCATAACCTTAATGACTTGGGAACAATGCCAAAGCATTTTGGGCACTTCATATAAGAATCTGCTTCAATATTCTTTAAAAAATTTATATTTATATTTTAAATGGAAGTTCAAATTGACAAAACATTGCATTATATATTTTTCACCTTTTAGTACTGCTGTACACATGCTGTTTAGAAAACATACATTTACCGTATCTCCATAGAGTAGCATCAAAATATAAAATAATCAGAGCTAAATCTGACAAAAGATGTGCAAGTCCTGTACCTTTAAAACTAAAAAACATTGATAAGAGAAAGTAAAAGATCTAAATAAATGAAGAGATACACCATGATCATGGATTGTAAGACTCAATACTGTTAAGATGTCTATGTTCTCCCAAATTGATCCATAGATTTATTACAAATCTTAGCAAGCATTTTTAAATGGACAAGGGGCTTCTAAAATGCAAATGGAAATGCATATTTGGAGGACTTTTTGCTACCTGAACTCAAGACTTATAATAACATTGTTAGTAATCAAGACAGTGAGGTTGTGGTGTCCAAACAGACAAATTGATCAATGGAATAACACAGAGAGTGTAGAAACAGACCCACACCTATGGTCAATTGATTTTGACAAAGGTTCAAAGGCAATTTAGTGGAGAAATGATAGTCTTTTCACTAAGTGGTGCTGGAACAATAAAAGTCTGTTTAATATTCTACACGAATATCATTAAATTCTCACAACTAGTCAACAGCATCAGTATTATTAGGACAATAATTGAAAGAGCTTAAATTACGGCACATGCATAAAGCAACCATATGCAAAATAGTGAACTTCAATCCATACCACTCACCATTTGCAAAAATTATTCAAACTGAGTCATAGACCAAAACATAAAACTTAAGGCTATAAAATTTCTAGAGGAAAACATAGGAGCAAATTTTCATGACCTTGGATTAGTCATTGATTTCTTAGGTATGATAACAAAACCATAGTTCATAAAATAACACATTTCCAGTTTTGAATTTATCAAAATCATTAAAAGAATGAAAAGCCAGGCCACAGACTTGGAAAAAATTATTTGTAAATTATTTATCTAAAAAAGGGCTCAAATCTAGAATACATTATCAACTCTTAAAATTTAATCATAAGAAAACAAATATACAATCCAATTAAAATAGGAACAAAATATTTGAATGGATACTTCAAGGAAGATATACTGATGGCAAATAAAAACAGAGAAAGATGTTTAATATCTGTATTCATTAATGAAATGCAAATTAAAACCACAATGAAATACCACTCCACACCTATTAGAATGACTGAAATAAAAAAGAATTGACATACCATGCATTGACAAAGGTAGTGGATTAATTGGAACTCTTATACTGATGGGAATTTAAAATGGTACAAACACTTTAGAAAACTGTCTAGCAGTTTCTTAAAAAGTTAAACATTTATCTACCATATGACCCAACTATTCTATTGCTAAGACTTTACGTAGAGAAATAAAAGCAAATCAAAAGAAGACTGGATATTGGATGTTCATAGTGCCTTTAGTTGTAATAGCCTTAAACAGAAACAACCCCAAACCCATCAACAGGTGAATGGATAAGCAAACTATAGTATATCATATAA
Source organism: Cabassous unicinctus (assembly GCA_029593785.1). Classification (NCBI taxonomy): domain Eukaryota; kingdom Metazoa; phylum Chordata; class Mammalia; order Cingulata; family Chlamyphoridae; genus Cabassous; species Cabassous unicinctus. Next base: position 10,298 of record JAQZBX010008942.1, on the reverse strand, counting down.
TAGATTACTACTCAGGAATATAAAAGAACAAACTAATGATATATGCAACAACATGGTTGAATCTCACAATTATTCAGTAGAGTAAAAGAAGGCAGATTTAAAAAAATAAAGCGTAATGTATAATTTCATTTATATAAATTCCTAGATAATGAAAACTTATCAATGGCTGCTTGATAAGGAAGGGAAAGAGGAATGGTGAAAGGAAAAGCTTACGAGGGGACACAAAGATATTTGCGGGGTGATGCATATATTCATTATCTCGACTGTGGTGTCAAAAAATAAATAAATTGCATACTTTAAACATAATGCAGCATAAAGTGTGTCAATTATGCCTCAATAAAGTTCTTACATTTTAATAAATGTGCACATATTCCTAATGGTACCATATTGACTAGTGTAGGTCTAGAAGTTTGTCCTTTCTTACAAATCCCATTACCACCATCCTAGTACAACATTTAATAAAATCTTTTAAGCAAATTGGATTTTGCTTAAAATCCAATTATTGTCGAAATTATTTTCTCTGTGCTCAGGAAGACCTTCTTACACACCTAAACTTCTTAAAATATTACTTTAGCATGACATTCCAATTTCCATAACATTCAATGTATATTTTTGTGTATAGATTCTTCTAATATTAATAAAAATATTGGAACTGCATAGATTTTTAATAATATTGTAATATATTAACCTCACTTTTTAAATGAGGAAATTGGGATCCAGATAGACTGTGACTTATTTTATGTAACCCAGAAAATCAATGGAAAGTTCATTTCTGGAACCCCAGTCTCTAGATTATTTGTTCAAATTTTATTTTTGTTTTTGTTTTTTACTAAACTACACATCTTCCATTAAATCTTCTTCTTGCCTTCCTCTAATTCCTCTTGTAAATCTCTTTCCTACTGACCCAACCTTATTTATCCTTGCTCTCGAACATTCAGCCCTCTCGTGTGTCTTGCACATATGATCATCATCCATGGTTCTGACAGATTGTCCCTGTTGCATGTTATGATCCCTCATTAACTTAGTGTGTTGTGTTTCTCCTACAAATTTTGTTGTCTTTCCTCCTCCTCTGCTCAGTTCCTGAATTCTGCAATTATGTCTTACTGTATGTCACTGTCAAATATTACTAGTTCCCCATCATAATTTTTTCCCTCTTTGTGCATAATATTAAGATTGTAGTCAGGTATTTGGATGTCCAGCTATACTTGATTACCTAACCTCCTTCATAGTCAAGTGTATTCAAGTGACTCACACATGGAATTGGTAGAAATGTTCCACTTCCTTGAAGGAGCCTCAGACAGTAAATATGTCTTTTCCAAACACCTTCGTCTTCTCTCTAGTTCTACCTGTATATATCAACCCATCTTTGGCCTTGAAGATGATGATGATGCACAAAGGAATGGCAAAGTTACAATCTCTAAGGAACTCCCATTCCTGAATAACTACAGGGAACATAGCAACTCACCTGCTAAAAATTCTATGAGAATTATAAACTACTTTTTTCCTCTAAGCCACTATAGCACATATTATTCCTATAAGAATTATTGGTCATTTTCCATACGTTGTCTGAGCCCATCTATTCAATACAAGGCCTAAAGTCTTTTATCGTGTGGACTTGTCTCTATTCTCTAATTGAATGGATCACTAACAAGCCTTATTAGTGACCCATATTTCTCCAGTAACTGATATTGGAAATTAGTCTTACTGCCCTAAACATGAGGAGGATCCTCAGACTAACACATACCAACAAACCCGTGTGCCAACTAAGGTTCTACCTTATAGAATTGATGTGGATTTTAGAGATTTGTGTTGGAATTCCTCCTCCTAGCTGTGTGATCTTAGGGCCATAACTTAAGCTCTTTCGATTATTGTCCTAATAATACTGATGCTATAGACTAGTTGTAAGAATTTAATGATATTTGTATAGAATATTAAACAGACTTTTATGGGTGTCTTAGAGTTTTAACTCATGCCCCAGTATTGAGGACAATTTTTAAAATGCCCCACGTTCAAAAAAGAGGTGCTGGAAAGAATTTCTATAAAATGGGCAAAGTCATGTTCTGGACTTCCCAGCCCATATCCTACTTCTAGCTTCTACACAAGAGAAGCCTGGGGGTCATTGCAGCGGTTTGGTATTATTTATGAATTCCAAAAATAGATATTGGATTATGTTTGTAAACTGGTCTGTTCCTCTGGGCATGTTTAAATTATAATTAGGGCTTTGATTGGGCCACGGCAGAGCAGAGGAGTGAGTTGGAGTTTTGACGTTGGAGTTTTTGAGCTGGAGACCTGGGAAGTAAGCACACAGAGGAGCTTGGTCGTGAGGGAAGAGAAAAGGCCCCAGGAAGAGAAACAAGCCATTTGCCTGATAGTCTACAGCTGGCCTTGTGAAGCTAGCAGAGGAGCTGAGCCCAGACAGAAGCAAACCCCAGGAAGAGAGGAACCCAGGAAGCCTGAACCCTCACAGATCTCGGCAGCATTTTGCTCTAACACGTGGCAATGGAGTTTGGTGAGGGAAGTAACTTACTTGGCCTGGTAACTGTAAGCGTCTACCCCAAATAAGTGCCCTTTATAAAAGCCAACAGATTTCTGGTAGTTTGCATCGGCACCCCTTTGGCTGAATAATACAGTCATGAAGGTGCTTGATCAGAATCAGGATTTCTTTGCAAGCATCTGCTCATGTAGTAAGAGATGCTGTAGTGTTTACCTTCTCATAGCCATAGGAGAGGGGAGAAGGCTGCTAATCTCCACACACCAAGCCCAAGGCCACTGGAGGGTCAGTGCCATTGTTGTATCACCCAAGAAGGAGAGCTATTTAGAGGTACTGAAATGATTCCCTAGAGTTTGGAAGGCAAAAGTCTGATGCCCAACTTGCCTGAAAAATTCGAATTTGAGAAGATAATTGGTTTTCCTCTGATATCATAGGAAAAAGAGTGGTCTGCAGTAGGAGCTAGCTGTCTTTCGATCAACATCAGTGCAAGGAAAATATACCCGTGATCCAATAGGGTACTGTGAACTTTAGTTAGGTTAGGGACCTCTTGAAATGATCCTGCCCAAGAGGCCTGTCTGAAAGTGTTATGTGTATGTGCAAGATGCTTGCTTTGTGGAACACCAACTCCCAATTATTTTTTTTCTTTTCTTTGGTGGCTCTTTATAAAAAACTTTTTTTTCCCCTTTTTTAACAATGGAATAGAAGATAAAAGAATAAACTTCAGGTTTCTGCACAACATGGTTTAAGCTAATTTTGAACTTCTAAATTGAAATTACTTAGTTGAATCAGATAGCCCCTTGATAAAAAAAAAAAAGAAAACTATATCAAATGTGTAATTTTGAAATGATGCTGATTCTGAATATTGAAAAAGGTTAATTCACTTTTGATTCCCAGTGACCATGACATATTAATAGAAATCTTATATCAGAAACAGACTTTATAAGTTTCAGTGAACATGTATTTTATCCTTTCTTTAAAAAAATTAATCCATATACTTTGTTCACACATTCTTCTCTTTTTAATAAATAGCCAAAGTAAGCCAGTTTTTGGAGGATAAATAGTTGTTACTTTGTAAAACAAAGCACTTGAAGTTAGGGATCATTTTATGATATGTCTTTTATATAATTCATAGTAGAATTATGTAGGATGATTCAATAAGAGCTTGGTGATTCAATGGTCTGTAGAATTTTATCAGCCTTCCTGCTCATATTGATGTTAATATCTTGCCCAAGATGATTCACATAAGATGTCATGCACATGATTTTAAGCTTACAGTTTAGTACTGAGTCAAGTGATGAAACATGAATCCAATCTTACCACTAGCATAATGGTAAATATTGGATATGAAATGAAATTTTTATTCTCATTAATTTTATAAAAGATCATGATGTGCAATGTAAAAATATTACTTTAATTAATCAAACTGCATTTCAGAGAACATGAAAACACTTTTCCTTCCAACTGCACAAAGATTACAGAGAAGAAAATATCAGATGGAGTTCATGCTGTTCATTAATGCTATACATACATATATATATTTGTTTTATTAATTAATTATTTTCTTAAAGTGAAAGAAAATAAAAATTAACATTTAAACTGTTCCTCCTAGTTTTTATAAACCATTCTTTTTAAAGACTAATAACAACCCTACAGCAAATATAGCTGCAAAATTATATTACTAGCACCCAGCACCATGCGCTAAATTAATTTTTACTCACCAATTTCCTGTATATTCCATACAAAATTGCCCAAAAAGAGCAAGTGGGTTATCAGGTGCTGCTTTTGTTTTTAATATATGGAGACTGTAATCTCACTGTTTAGCAGTGCAGTGCATTTTGATACAGCACTGGGAACAACTGGCCTTTTGTATGTCTATTATAATCTCATATACAATTTGCTATCTACCATCACACAGTGCTTTGTATGGCATTACAGCCTTTTAGGTAACTCTTGCCCTTTAATCTGTGTTTTAGATTTTTGTTTTTTCCTTAGAGTATTGTGGTACTTAACATTTCCCTGACTAGAATCTCATTTTATTATTTTTTCTGACCTATTTCTTAGTTCTCTACTTTGTTGATATCAAGTATTTGAGATGCACAAACATCAGTAAGAGAATTCTGTTTACATGAAAGTGAAGGGTCAGGGCAATTACTTTAGGCTTTCAACTCTAATTTTGCTTAAATTTCAGTAAGAGAACATTGAACTTTGAAGCTAGATATTTAGATTGAAACACTTCGGAATGGCTATATTTTCCAATTGTGATCATTTCTGTTTAAGGCATTCTACCTGGCACATATTTTCAGTAAATATGTTTTCATTTACTTATTTCCTCCTTCAATGAACTTTCACTGATTGACTATCATTTTCTAGACAGTATGTTTGGAGTTCAGAATTCAATAATAAGCTTATCATCAGTTGTGGAAAACATATTTATAAAAAATATATATAATCAACTACTACTACTGGGATAAGTTATACAAAAAAGAAGTATGTGGTTCTATGAAAAAATATAAGAGAGGGAATTTACCTGTAAGGGAGGAAAAATGGGTTCCCTAAAAATGTATGGCTTATCTGAGATTTTAAAGAAAAATAGGAATAATCTAGAGGCCTGATTGTGATAGAGAAAACTCAAGTACAAAAGATAGATAATGCAGTGAACACAGTGGAATATGCCAGGAGGTGGTAGAAGATGCTATTGGGGAGGGAGTTTGGAATGTTTATAGATTTTTTTTCTTTTAAGGCTAGCATAGGAAATGGGGAAAAGGACCTGAAATTGGTTTCGGGATAAGCCCAGGTGAGTCAGACATATACAGGCCATTTTAAAAATTTAGATTTTGATCCTAAAGCACTGGAAAGTTATTAAAGCTTTTTAATTACGTGGGCAGCATTTGGGGACAGGATATGATCAGATTTAACTTTAGAAAGCATTGTTTGTCTGCAGAATACAATGAAGATTAGAAAGGCATCTGGGTTGATATGAGACTAGTAGACAAGAAGAAATGGTAGCTTTGGGAGTAGGGGCTTCTCTTGAGACAAAAGGAGCTAGAGAGGTTGGAGAGAGAACTAAGGGGTAAAATTCACAGAATTGGTGATAGATTGGTAGTTTAAACATACAAAATAGTAATGGAAACAATGTGGAACAAAATAAAAGATTATTATGATTGTAACAAACTGATACAGCTTAATTGGATCATACCTAGTAAGGCTAATATATAGAAGTTATTCCACTTATTATTAACTCACACGATCCTTACAACATTGCTGTGAGAAAATCTTTTTATTATGCTTACTTTATAGATGATTACTAAAGCAGAAAGGATAAGTCAATTGTCCAAAGTCTGAAAGCTAATAATGGTCAAGGCACAGCTAGTAATTGTTAGAGCTATGATTTAAATCAAGGAAATAATTTTCCAGGTTTTTTTTTTTTTTTTTCCTCTTCAGTACACTGCCTGAGTAGCTATTTCATACCTCAAGCTGCCTGCATACATGCATTCTTGACATTTTTCTTTTCTCCTTTATTCTTTTGTAATCATTTACTTAATATTTTCTGTGTCAAACAATTTACTAAGTCCCGTGGCTACAATCATTAATATGAGGCTATCTCTATTTTTGTGCCCAGATAAATTGAGGAGACAGACATATAAACAAATACTTACATTAAACCATCATCAGTATTGGAGGGACCTTGCACCAACTGGAGCGCGCCGTCCCCTGCCTCGCGGTGCAGGGTCTTGTGAGCCCCCCTCCCGCCCTCTTCTAGCCTGAACTGGACTGGAAGTGGTGCCGCGCTGCTTGGGCTTAGCGCGGGAGTCGGTCACCGGGGCCAGTCGGACATGGGCAAGAAGCACAAGAAGCCCAAGCAGGACAAATACCTCTATGAGGAGTATGTGGAGAAGCTATGGAAGGTGGTCCTCAAAGTGGGAGGGAAGAAGTCACTGAGCTCTCCACGGGCAGCTCGGGGCACGACTCAAGCCTCTTCATAGACAAAAGCGATTATGACAAACACAAGGACAGGAAGCAGAAAAAAAAGAAAGAAAGGAGAGAAACAGATTCCAGGGGAAGAACAGCGGAGAAAACGGAGACGGGTAAAAGAATAAAAAGAAGCGAGATCGAGGCTGTGCAGAGAATGACACAGAAAAAGACCTACAGTGTCAAATTAGACTGCCTCCTGAGAAGCCCCTCACAAGCTCTTTAGCCAATCAAGAAGTAGAGCAGACACCCCTTCAAAAAGCTTTGAATCAACTGGTGAGACAATTGCACCGAAAAGACCCAAGTGCTTTCTTTTCTTTTCCTGGGACGGATTTTATTTCCCCCGGCTACTCCATGACCATTAAACACCCGATGGATTTCAATGCCATGAAAGAAAAGTTCAAGAACAATGACTGCTAGTCCACAGAAGAGCTAAAGGATAACCTCGAACTAATGTGTACTAATGGTATGATTTACAACAAACCAGAGAGCATTTATTATAAAGCTGCAAAGAAGTTGTTGCACTGAGGGATGAAAAATCTTAGGCAGGAAAGAATTCAGAGCCTGAAATAGAGCATAGAGGGTCAAGGCAGACTTGCAAAAAAACAAAACAAAACAAAACACCACAAACAAACAAAGAAACAACCCAAAAGCAAAAAGATAAGAGTAGACAACTCCCAGAGTGGGGAGGACGGTGGCTACTGGCCCAGAGAGAGGGAAAACTCTGGAGATGTAGAAGCCCAAGCCTTCAAAAGTCCCAATAAGGAAAGCAAAAAGAAATACAAAGATATGCTTGAAGATAAATTTTAAAGCAGGAATTTAGAAAGCAAGCAGGAGCAGATTGACCACATTGTTAAGGAGTCTGGAGGAAAGCTAGCCAGGTGGCTTGTTAACAGTGTGAATTTGAAAGAAGAAAACGAATGGAATAGCAACACTGCTACTTCTATACTGTAGGACAACCAGGCTGCTGCCCTGTGAGACTGGGGATGACAACTGGAAGACTTCAGTCTGGAGTGAATACTTTGCAGGGGTTCAAAGAAGATACAAGGAACAAAGAAACTCCAGTGTTTGAGTTATGGATCCTGCAGTTCTTATGCACTGCATTATGACTCCACATTTGCAAACTTCAGCAAGGATGATTCAGATTTAATCTATTTGGCCTATGGGAAAGACTCTGATTGTCCAACTGACTTCAGCGTCCATGAGTTTTTGGCTACTTGCCAAGATTATCCATATGTTATGGCAGGCAGTTTATTGGATGTTTTAACAAAAGGAGGGCATTCTAGAACCTTACAAGAGTTGGAAGTGTCATCACCTGAAGGTGAAGGCCACACTAGGACACTTGACTCAGCAAAAGACAAGGAGCAGGTTACAGAAATGGAGGCTGCAGGGCATTTGGACTTCAATAATCACCACAGACTCACAGCATTGAAAGCAGTAATAAACTTTGGTGCTCCGGTTGAAGTTTTTTGGCTCTGAAGAAGCTGAAGTCTTTCAGAGGAAACTTGATGAGACCACTTAATTGTTCAGGGAGCTCCAGGAAGCCCAGAACGAGCAACTGTTCTTGGGCCCGTCGTACAGAGAAATGCATCATGCTGAACAAGTGACCAATAATCTTAAAGAACTTGCACAGCAAATAACTCCAGGTGATATTGTAAGCATGTATGGAGTTTGAAAAGCAAGGGGATTTCCATTCCTTTCCCCACTGTAGAAAACTACTTTGTAGATCTAACAGAAGATTTTGAAGAACCTAAAAAGCCTGATGGTGCTGAGTGGAATTCAAAGCTAACTGGTCTTTGGTTATATATAATGTACATTGTTTTTCATTCTTAATTTGGAAATGCTTTTCAGAGGATATTAAATACTTGTAAATTGTGTTTTTAATTAAACTTTGGAACAATTAATTTTAATGTTCCAGAGACTGGACTTCTATTAAGTAATAAAGCTGAACTTGGGACTCTGAAATACACACACACACACGCACACACACACACACACACACACACATATATATATCTAAAATCAGCATAATATGAAAAGTGCTGTGGCCCACAAAATGCAGAAGGGGGCACTGAGTCCAGAATATCTAGGAAGCTCAAAGCCAGAAATATGCTTGGAAGCAGTCATTGAAATTTTGGAAAGAATTCAAGTAATAATTAGGGTAATTCAAATTTCTCATATATAACATTGCTATCCTGAATTAAAGAAAATTGGGGAAAAAATTTGACTTGAGAAATAAAGTCCATATAGCTTTAAACCTAAAGCTAAAATGGATGCCATTAAAGAATTAAAAACACATTTATTTCCTGTTTATTTCAATTCAAGGTGTCCATATCTATATTTGATTGACTGAAGCGTGATTATATTAGAAAATTCATTAAAAATAAGTAAAGGATCACTATGCCTCTGGGAAGATGAAATAACAGAGATCAGATTTAGCCATCCATTGAACAAACAAAAACTGACCAAGGATATGAAAGAACTTTTTTTTGAGGTATCGGGATCCAGGAAATGAACCTCATATGTGGGAAGATGGTGATCAACCACTGAGTCACATCATTTCCCCTGAGTTGAATTTTTACGTTTCTTTTTGCTTGTTGTTTATTTCCTTTTTCCATAGGAGGCACCAGGAACCAAATTCAGGACCTCCCATGTGGGAAGCAGGCGCTCAACCACTTAAGCTGCATCTGCTCCCAAAAGAATTATTTTTTTGACAGTAGATATCAGACAATGAAAGACACTGATCTCTGAGAGATGAGAAAAATGAAGTAAGACTTATAATTGCTCCAATATACTGCCCTGATAGAGTTTCCAGGCAGGGGAAAGAACCCAAATGGAGCCCAAACAATCCTTGGACTGATGAGATGGTGGTAAGAGTCTGGGAAAACAAAGATATCTAGAACTCCCAGATTTGAATAGCAGGGAAGTAAAAAATTCACCAAGATACAATTCTGGAGATCTGTAGAGCATCCCCCTTGAGTATTCACCTGTGTACTGATGAGCAAATAGAAATGAGGATGTTACTTGAGGTCAGGAAGAGAAGCATAAAAGGATTAGAGGAAAGAAGACCTGGCTCTCACACAGATCTGGGAATTGCCTGTTTCCACAAAAAGGACTGGGTAATTGCATGATTCACAGGGCATTGGGCAGAAACACAGAAAGGTCTTAGTAGTGGAGAATAATTAGCACTAGACTGAGCATTGCTCCAGTGCCACCTAAAAATCTCAAAAAACAAGGAGCAAATGCATAAAATTGTTTCCAAATAATTAACTATATCAGAAAACAAAACTCAAAAATATTTATAGGAATACAAAAATATCCCAACATGCAAAAAGGTAAAATTCACAGGTTCTGTAATTTAATAAAAATTACCTGGCCTATAAAAACCTGGAAAATGTGACCGTATAATGAAAATAAAAATAAATCAGACTGTATTCTATATGTTAAAAAGTTAAGTGGACAAATGGAAGATATATATATTTTAAATCCAGTTGAATTACTAGAGATGAAAACTACAATGTCTAAGATGAAAAATACAGTTGATAGGATCAATGGAAGATTAGAAATTGAATTAAAAGTAAAGATTAGTAAACTTATCATAAATAGGAATGATGTTTTGACACATGCTGAAATAAGAAAGGCACATAAGAAAAGTGCTATATGATTTCACTTATAGTAAACATCTAGAAATTGCAATTTCATAGAGATTGAAAGTAGAGTAAAGATTATCAGCAGATAGGAGAAGGAGGTTGGGAGTGTTGTGGCTTGGTGAGTATAAAGAGTTTATAAATTTTAGACATTTTAAAATTAAAAAAAGTAAAAATTTCAAAATCAATGA
>JAQZBX010008941.1:0-47088 GCA_029593785.1 Cabassous unicinctus | reverse complement strand
CCAAGTCAGCCTTGGTGAGAGGAAGTCCATGTTGCTGAGCCCATGCATAACCTCCATCCCTACCTCCATGGACACTTTGTTCATGAGCCCATTGGGCAATGACAGGAGTAGCTTGGGGAAAAGGCTGAGTGTTAGCCACAGTGTGGGTCATCTTATCCACTTGATTATTAAAATCTTCCTCTGCTGAAGTCACCCTCTAGTAAGTATTCACATGGGACACAAATATTTTCATGTTTTTTGCCCACTCAGAAAGATCTATCCACATACCTCTTCCCTAGACCTCTTTGTCACCAATTTTCCAATCATGTTCCTTCCAAGTCCCTGACCATCCAGCCAAACCATTGGCAACAGCCCATGTATCAGTGTATAAATGCAACTCTGGTCATTTCTTCTTCCAAGCAAAATGAACAACCAGGTTCACTGCTAGAATTTCTGACCATTGGGAGGATTTGCCCTCACCACTGTTCTTCAGGGATGTCCCAGAAAAGGGCTGCAGTGCTGCAGCTGTCCACTTTCAGGTGATGCCTGCATATCGTGCAGTACCTTCTGTAAACCAGGCCCGAGTTTTCTCTTCCTCAGTCAACTGATTGCAAAGGACTCCCCAGGAGGACAAAGCTCTGGGCAGGGAAAAAGAAGCTAACATGGCAGGGGTGGTGACCACGGGCATTTGGCCTACTTCCTCCAGTAACTTATTTGTGCCTTCAGGACCCGCTCAAACCCTATCTCATATATAACAATTCAAATTTATTATGGAGTGCTGCTGTGCATGCCCAACTTTATGGTTTGGTGGGTCAGAGAGTACCCAGCTCATGATAGGTAACTCAGGTCTCATGGTAACTTTATGGCCCATGGTTAAGCATTCAGTCTCTACTAAGGCCCAGTAGTAGGACAAAAGGTGTATCTCAAAAGGAGAATAGTTATCTGCAGAGGAATGCAGGGCTTTGCTCCAAAATCCTAAGGGTCTGCATTGTGATTCTCCTATAGGGGCCTGCCAAAGCCTCCAGATAACATCTCTATTTCCCACTGAAACTTCCAGCACCATTGGATCTGCCAGATCATATGGCCCAAGTGGTAGTACAGCTTGCACTGCAGCCTGGACCTGCAACAGAGCCTTCTCTTGTTCTGGTCCCCTATCAAAACTAGCAGCTTTTCTGGTCACTCGGTAAATGAGCCACAGGAGCGTGCCCAAATGAAAAATGTGCTGTCTCCAAAATCCAAAGAGACAAACTAAGCATTGTGCCTCTTTTTTGGTAGTAGGAGGGGCCAGATGCAACAGCATATCCTTCACTTTAGAAGGGATATCTCAACATGCCCCACACCACTGGACACCTAGAAATTTCATTGAGGTGGAAGGCCCCTGTATTTTTGTTGGATTTATCTCTCATCCTCTCTCATGCAAATGCCTTAGCAATAAGTCTAGAGTCTTTGCTACTTCTTGCACACTAGGCCCTATCAACAGGATATCATCAATATAATGGACCAGTGTGATGTCTCGTGGGAGGGAGAGAAGATCAAGTTCCCTGCAGACAATATTATGACATAGGACTGGAGAGCTGATATACCCTTGAGGGAGGACAGTAAAGGTATACTGCTGGCCTTGCCAGCTGAATGCAAACTGTTTCTGGTGGTCCTTACTAATGGTAATTTAGAAAAAAGCATTTGTCAGATCAACAGCTGCATACCAGGTACCAGGAGAAGTGTTGATTTGCTCAAGTAATGATACCAAATCTGGAACAGCAGCTGCAATTGGAGTCATAACCTGGTTAAGTTTACGATAATCTACTGTCATCCTCTAAGATCCATCTGTTTTCTGCACAGGCCAAATAGGAGAGTTGAATGCGGATGTGGTGAGAATCACCACCCCTGCATCCTTTAAATCCTTGATGGTGGCACTAATCTCTGCAATGCCTCCAGCAATCCAGTATTGCTTTTGATTTACTATTTTCCTAGGCAGAGGCAGTTCTAGTGGCTTCCACTTGGCCTTTCCTACCATAATAGCCCTTACTACACAAGTCAGGGATCCAATGTGGGGATTCTGCCAGTTACTAAGTATATTTATTCCAATTATGCATTCTGGAAGTGGGGAAATACCCACAGAATGGGTCCAGGGACCCACTGGACCCACTGTGAGATGGACCTGAACTAAAACTCCATCAATCACCTGACCTCCATGAGCCCCTACTCTGACTGGTGAACCACAGTGATGTTTTGGGTCTCCTGGAATTAATGTCACTTCTGAGCCAGTGTCTAATAATCCCCAAAATGTCTGATCATTTCCTTTTCCCCAATGCACAGTTACTCTGGTAAAAGGCTGTAGGTCTCCTTAGGGAAAGGTGGGAGGAAGATTAACAGTATAAATTTTTGACAGTTTAACAGGATCCTTCCCCAAAGGAACCTGACCTTCTCCTCATTCAAGGGGCTCTGGTTCTGCAAACTGTCTCAAGTCTGGGAATTGATTAAGGGGCCATGATTCTCTGCATCTGTAACTTGGGTTAGGATTTTGTTCACTCAATCTAGAACCCTTCTGCTTATACAGATCCTGAAGAAATGTAGTAGACTGCCCATGTATATCACTTCCAGGTAGCCCATGATCTATTAGTCAAGCCATAACTCTATGCAACTCACATTATTTTGAGTGCTGCTTTGAATCTTTCATTGTGATAGCCATGCCCACCTTGTCTTTGGCAATTGACTGCCGATACTTGACTTTTACCAGACCGAGATCCGATCATCCCCATAATGTTTAAGGATTCTAATTCCATTACAGCCCTCCCTACAATAATATCTGGACTGCAGAGAAGAGCAACCACAGAGCTCTTCAGGGAAGATGAAGTTAGTCTTACAAATTTATTCCTCACAGTCCTGGTTAAAGGTGGGTCCTCTGGACATTCCTGGGGGTGGTGGGCAGGTCTTAAATGGTAAATGCATTCTAACATTCCAATCCCTCTAAGCCCTATAATTACCTCTTATACTGTACACCAGGGCAAATCGGCATCTCAACCTCAGACATGCTAGGCCATCTTTTGGTCCATGTTTCAGTCAACCACCCAAACAAACTGTTAGAGCCCTTTATATACTCTCACACTACAGCCTTGAATCCAGAATTTCTGCTTAGTGGGCCCATATCAATAAGTTCAGCATGATCCAACTTTATTTTCCTTCCACCATTATCCCATATCCTTAGTATCCATTCCCATACATAGTCCCCTGATTTCTATTTATAGAAGTTGGAAAACTCATGCAGTTCTTTCAGAGTATAGCGTACATCCTCACGGGTCACACTTTGTATTTCACCTTTGGGGGCTTATTGTGATTTTAGTCTAGTAATAGGTCTCGAAGAGAAGAGGGGTGGTAGGGGTGGGTATGGAGAAGGATTAGAAATGTCTTGCAAGCTACTGACCTCAGGACACTCCATTGCATTTTCTTCTGGTGAGACAGGATTAATCTCTTCAGGCAGGGGTTGGAAGGCAGGTTCCTCAGGGCAGGGTGGAGGTTGGGCCATGTATGCTGGAGTTGGGCTGGTACCTGCCTCATGGCTGCGAGGAGGTCCAGACTCCCTGGAGCAGGCCAGATGCTGAGCAGCGCATGCTGGAGTTTGGCTGGTACCTGCCTCAGGGCTGTGAGGAGGTCCAGATTACCTGGGGCAAGCCAGAGGCTGAGTGGTGCAGGCTTTAGTTTGGCTGGTACCCACCTCTGGGCTGGAAGGAAGGCCAGACTCCCTGCAGTAGGGTGGAGGCTGGGTGATACAAGATTGACAAAGTGTGGTCTCCACAGGGCAGGCCATCACAGGTTTACCTGGTAAAGTCTCAGCAGACTTTAGGGTTCCAATGTCCCCACCAATATTATCATGATCCCATATGTCTCATCCCAATCCTCTGGGTTCCACTCCTTTCCAATCAATGTCTTCACTTTAGCCACAGATACCCTGCAGGGTTGAGATTTTAGTTTCCTTTGTAACTCAGCTATTCATACAATGAGAGTCTGAGTTTCACTCTCAGATATCTCAAGCCTGTGGCTGCAGGAGACAAGATTTTCTTTCAGAGCACAAACAGAAACTTTCACATCATTCATGCAGCATTTAAGTTGCAAATTTGAATTCTTTAGCTCATCTCTTTCGTTTGCAACTGTATCCAGTGTATCTAGGAGGAGCCAGCCAACATCATTATACCTTTTGACTCCACAAAACTCTGTTAAGGTGTTAACACTCTCATCCAGATCCTTACCTCTTATAATCAGGGAAGTAGGGGAATCCAGAGATGATATTTTGCATATGTACATTGCCAACTCACACCATGGACTGTTAGTCACCTCATCATTATTAGAAAGGGAGTCATTAGTACCCTTGAGTCGAATTAAAGAGCCAATTGCCAAACTCCCAGAACCACCTCAGACATCCCCTGTTTAAGACTCTGTTCCTCAAGAACCACTCCCGGTACCAAGTTGTATTAGTCAGGGTTCTCTAGGGATTAGAATCAACAGGAGATATCTGTAAATAGTATGAGATTTTATAAGAGTATCTCACATGACCGTGGGGATGCACAAATCCAGATTCCGCAGGGAGGCTGCAAACCAGGAACTCGGATGAAAGTCCGATGAAGGTCCTTGATGAGTTTCCGGGAGGCGTTGGCTGTCCAAAGACGAGCTGGGAAATTCTCTCTGAATGCTGAAATCACTTCCCATTTTAAGGCATTCAAACGGTTGGATAAAACGTCCCTCATTGTTGACAGCAATCTCCCTGGTGGATCATAGATGTAATCAACCATCTACACAGTAAACTAACTGATGAGTAAAGCCCATAAATGTCCTTTTATTAGAATTAGCCCAGTGCTTGCTTGACCAAACAACTGGGCACAATTACCTGGCCGAGTTGACACATTAGCCTAACCATCACACCAGCAAAGGAACTATTTTACCTTCAAGAAGCCTGTTGACTACTGGTAACCCCTGCTTGTTGGTAATATCGTGTGTTCAGGTAGACATTTTTTTTTATTTTTTATTTTTTTATTTTTTAAAGATACTTATATTACATAAGTGATACATAAAAAATGTAGGGGATTCCCATATGCCCCACTCCCTACCCCTCTCACACTTTCCCACATTAACAACATCCTTCATTAGTGTGATACATTTGTTACAATTGATGAACACATATTGGAGCATTGCCACTAAGTGTTGATTATAGTTTACATTATAGTTTAAACTCTTTCCCACACAATTTTTAAAGTTATGACAAGATATATAATGGCCAGTATCTGTCATTTCAATGTCACTTAGGACAATTACAAAGTCCCAAAAATGTCCCTATATTATACCTATTTTTCCCCTCTTCCTCCCCTCAGAACCTCCAGTGGCCACTGTCTCCACATCAATGATAAAAGTTCTTCCATTTCTGGAATAACAATAAGCCTATAGTAGAATACCAATTAGTCCACTATAGCCCATCATTCATTCCCCAATCCTAAGGATTCTGGGATTGTGATGCCCACTCCACCTGTAACTGAGAGGGGGCCTAGTTCCCATGGAGCAGATGGATGAGACTATCTTGCTTGCAGTTGTAGACTCTCTCTGTTCCTTGGAATGATTGCTGTCCATCATCATTTCCTTGTTAGTTGTCCTGGGTGAGTACAATGAACTGGAGAGTAGGTGTTGTTGAGATTCAAGGCCTCACTGGCACATGGAAAGCCCAAAAATTTAAGTCTCTTGGACATAAACCTATCAAGTCTAGTACTAACTATAGATTCAAACAGAAGGGACAGAAGAGTCAGGTGTAGGGAAACCACAACTGAGTCCAAATCTGTCACACTGGGGAGCATAAATTCCAAAGTAGGGCCCAGTGACAAGGCACCAAACTCCTGAGCTGTCTGCCCTGCCTATAGTGTCTGGATATCTCCAGAGCCCTCAGGACCCCTGCTATTTGAGACAATATTTAATGTGGCAGTCAATGAGGTCCTACTGAGACATGCATAAGTGCTGAGTGCCATCAATAATGAGGGATGTTTTATCCAACCATTTGAATGGCCTCCTGACTCACTTTGATGTCTCTTAGCCATATAAAGTCATTTGTCTTTACCCTTTCCCCCTCTTGGCCAAGGTCTATTTCCAGTTGCATTGCTAGTTGGTACTTGGTAGTAATCCCTTGGTGCCAGGAGGCTCATCCCTAGGAGTCATGTCCCATGCCAGGCAAGGGAGGGAGCAGAGAGGAAAGGTAATGCATTTATGTGCTGAGTTTGGCTTAGAGAGAGGCCACATTTGAGCAACAAGGAGGCTCTCAGGAGGTAACTCTTAGGCATCCTATAATACTAGGCTAAGTTTCAATTTCAAAAGAAAAGGTTCATAAGTACAGTCATCACAACCAAGGGCTCATCAATAGTCCATCTTCCTTCACTAGTCACTGCCCCTGTACTCAGGGGATTCTTGCTGTCCCATTAGAGAATGTAGCAGAGTTCCCCAGGATGGGAATTGGATATTCTTTTGGTTATTGTGTGGATCTCCACCCACCGTGACAATGCCCCATGAATATTTGAACTCATTCGTATGACTTATAGGTATGCCCCAGGTGAACCTCCTTCCATGCACCCCCCATCACTGATACCTGCACCAATGATCCTCCCCTGCCACAGTTGTAACCCGTCTGTGATCCAAACTATCTTTCAAAAACGAAGCCAACAAAATAACCAAATAAAATTAATAAGAAAATGAAATAATAATGATAGTTTTTAAAATGACAAATAAAATACAAAAATTTAAAAAGAATTTGAAATAACAAAACAAGAATTTAAAACATAAGATTGAAAAAATTTATTTTGGCATTACGTCTTGTATCACTGTAAGATCTGTTGTCTTATATGGTACAGAGACATTTTCTTCCATTTATTCCCCCAGTGTCTTATTTTTTTCATTTTGTCTTCAAAGAAGCTTTAGGTTACAGAAAAGTCACGTACAGAATATAGGGGATTCCCATATATCCAACATCCTCCCCCTTTTCCCCTTTCCCCTATTAATAACATTTTACATGTGGGTTGTACATTTGTTACAATTGATGTACAAATATTGAAGCATTGCTACTAACCATGGTCAATGATTTACATTATGGTTTACATTTTGGACCATACACTTTTATAAATTTTGATAAAATTTAACATGGCCTGTATCCATTATTGCAAGATCATGTAGAACATTTCCAACACCCCAAAAATGTCCCATGTTCCATCTATTCTATTACATCCTCTCCCTCCCCTCATGACCCACGGCAACCACCATGCTTCACTCCTTGAAGAACAAGATTCATAATTACTTGCAACAACATTGAGGGCTTGACATACTGGCCTGTCCTCCCCTATTAGGCACTGCCTAGGCTCTCAATAGTCTCCCACCCCTCTATTTGAGAACATAGCAGGACTCCCCAGGATGGGAGTCCAACACCTTCCCATTCATTGTGTGGGTCTCCACCCACTGATACAACACACTATGACAGAATGAACACTCACATACTCCCAATAAGTCTGCCCTGGGTGCTTCCTGTCCCACATGCCCCCCACATCCAACCCCCTAAACCAGTAACCCTCCCCTGCCCCATGTGCCTAAAAACATTCCCAACATTGTAGTTTCAACGACATACCCGCAAATCCCCAGAGTTCATCCGCTCCCTCCCCCGACCCTCCCCCCATTTCCATGGACAGTGCAACCCTCCCCATCCTACCCCCCTCACAGTCCAGCACTGCCCAACCCAATAGCATCACTGCACCACTGTCATGCCCATCCACTGCACAACTACACTCTTCCACCTTATCTCTTCCATTCTCTTTGAGATCTTGTTTGAGTTCAAGGCATCTATCAGTGACAAGGCATTTCCAAAATCTCTTTTATGTCATGGAGTTTGCCTCTGGCTGAAGAAGAAAAATGAGCTGCCCACTACCTTACAGCCAGTATTCCTATGATAGTACCTTATGCTGTAATTTCTGAACACACAATAAAGTGTGTGAATATAGCATCATATACTGAAAGTCTTATATCATTCATATCCTCCACATGTTTGTTCCATTGTCAATGACTCCATATAAAATTTTATTGATTTTTTTCCAAAGAATAGTTCTTCAATCAGATTCACTATGCTGCTGGCTATGTGAGATCCAGACATCTCTTGGCAAGCTAGTAAAACAGAAGCATTGCTTAATTCATCATTAATCCATCAGGAAGGCAGTTCAGAATTCTAGAATTGGCACTAGAGTATGCATTTGGTGATTTGGTCTTTCAAAATTTGAGACCAAAGCCACAGTTTGAATTGTACATTTTGCCTGAATACTGAGGCCAAAGCTGAACTCTGGAACTTTATTACTTTTCAACAAAAACCATTACTGAAAAAATAGGCAAATAAAATTTAAAAGTAAAGCGATTAATTTATTTATTCAATGATTTTTTGAATACTTGCTGCATGCCAGACACTTTAAGGCACTAAAGATAAAATAATGAAAAAAACAGAAAAAAGTCCTTCTTCTCATGGTGTTTACCTTTTAGTTTAGAGGAAAAGGGAAGAACCAACAATAGCAATAACAATAAACATACAAACAAATGTTAGATGGTGAAAAACTGACATATAGAAATATAAAGCAAGGAAGGAGAATTGGAAGTGGTGGTGGGAGAAGGAGTGCTATTTTTTAAAGGGTGCAAAAGGACGTTCTTATTTATAGGTGATTTTAGCAAAGAACTTAATAAACACTTTTAAGCTTTCAAAAGCATTGTTTTTCAAAAGAATGAGCAAAGGTACATCAGGTTTATGAAAATAAAGAATAAGATTTCAAATAAGTATAAAACAAAAAACAGAATTCAAGTTCTAAAGATTGTTTATAATAGCAAAAAACTGCTAACTTAAATATTTATTGAAAAGGGAATGACAAAAAAGATCTGGCTTCCACTTATACAAGTCTCTGTTATTTTAAAATTTTATAACAAACATTTATTATAATAAAGTATCTGCTATGATAAGTGTTTTTAAATAATTCAAGGAAAAACAGTGATTTTATATTGATTGAGTACAACTCAAAGATATTTTTTCCATAAACCTTCTTTACATAAAGCAAAAAACATTTAATAAAGCAAGGATAAAGTATAATAGTAGCAGAAGAATTTTACTTACATTCGTAATCTTCAACAGATCAGTTAGTGAAAAAATAATGATAAAGAGGATATGAATTATGTCATTAGTTAATCTGAGGCAAGAAAGAGGACTGGGGAAACAGGAAATGTCTCTTTACCTGACTGGGAGAGCTTGCTATTTTTTGTTATTATCATCACTACTCCTCTGGCCCACCATGCCCTCAGAAAGCAAATACTCAAATGCCAACCAAGGCCTTCCACAGCATAGTTCCCTGATGTGGGAGCTCCAGTGCTGTCTCAAAATCTTTCACAGTCCCCTATCTTTAGTTCCCAGAACCAGTGATCCACACCCCAGCCTATACTGCCCAGGTTCTGAAAGGTCCAGCTGGCCACATCTTGGGTGAATAAAGCATCTAAAAAGGGCTCAACCGCCCTTTGCAAGGTCCAGATGGCCCACAGGTAACACAGCAGCCTTGCCCTGCCAATTGCTAGGAGTGCAGCCCCTTCCCTGAGGGCCCCCACTCCACCCATCCCTGCTTTATCAGTCAGGATTCTCCAGAGAAACAGAACCAACAGGATATACGTATCCATATAGAGAGAAATAAAGAGATTTATTATAAGAAATTGGCTTATGCAACCATGGTGACTGGCAAGTCAAAACTCCGTAGGGCAGATCACAGGCTGAAAACTCCAATAAAGATGATATTTGAGTCCTTAGTTCGAATTCCCCACGGGACGCTGGCTGGCAAGAAATTCTTGCAAAGGCCAAGCCAAAGTTGAGGCAAAAATTCTTTTTCTGACTTCTGAAATCCTCAGTTCTGACTTTTAAGACCTACAACTGATTGGATGAGAAGACTCCCCATATTGATGAGGGCAGTTTCCTTTGTTGATTGTAGCACCCCAGGATGGTATGTGAGGAGAGCAGAGAAGTCAGGCCATGCTAAAGAAATTCCCACAGCATAATGCTGACTGCCTCTTACAAAAAAAAGAAAAAAAAAGCATAGTTCACCTAGAAGGGTTAAACCAAAGTCCAGACTGTCACTGAGAAAATCAGCTGCTGAGGTAAAATGGCAGCTTGGTAGATCCATTGTGATTTTACTTCAGAATCTGAAAAGCCCTACATGTAATTGAGTATACCTGAAAGTCCCAACTCAGGTTCATTATTAATAAATCCCTTTATTTTATTAATAAATCCCATAAGGCTTTCTTCCCCTAGCCTCACAAGAGAAAATCATGTGTGATTACTAAGTGAATGCTGAAACAGGATTTAGAGTCCATGTAAGGTAAAGAACTTGTTTACTATTATCTATTCCTCTCAGGATGCAAGTTACAACAAATAGTGGCAGTTAAAGATTTTTGGCAAGGGAATGAGCATATTTTTCTTTTGATTTTTTATAAGCTACCTCTGAAGAAAAAGGAACAAACTGAGAGAAATTGGCAAAAAGTTTAAAAGAATCTATGGGAAGTGATACTCATTATAAGATATATAATGTTATTGTTTACCTACTCCAGAGGATACCTCATATTGTAATTTATAACATTGAACTTTTCCTAAACATGCTTTCCAATTCTTTGACTTATATGCATGGGGGTACCCTATTGTACTGGGTAGAATGGTGGCCCCCCAAAAGATATAGCCATGTCCTAATACCTGGACCCTGTGCAGGTTACCTTATTTGGAAAAAGAGTCTTTGCAGATATACTGATATTGATGTAAAAATCATCATGGATTATCACAAAAGACAGAAGAGTAAAAGACACAGAGAAGAAAGTCATGTGAAGATGGAGGCAGAGATTGGAGTGATACAATCACAAGCCAAGAAACACATGGAGTCACCAGAAGCTGGAGGAGGCAAGAGAAGATTTTCCCCTAAAGCCTTTGCAGGGAGTGTGGCCTTGCCTTCACCTTGATTTTGGACATTCGAATTGTGAGAGAATAAATTTTATTATTTTAAGCCACAAAGTTTGTGGCAACTTGTTATGGCAACCACAGTAAACTAATATACCCATTATGACATCAACATTATATCTAACCCATGATTGTTCAATACATATTAAATAATTATGCTAGAAGATTGACTCAAGAGGGGGCGGGCTAAGTGCACATGCACATATGGTTTTGCTTTATCTATAATAGAGGTTACTCAGGAGATTATAAATTAAGAGAAATATATGTATATAGAAGTCAAACGGGATTAGATTTAAAATGAACACCAAAGCAACACACATGTACATCAGAGAACTTCCGTAAAAGATGGCTGCAGTTTCACGGGTGCTCCAAGTTCCTATATAGTGGATAAGAAGAGCCCAGAGGGAACCCAAATATGTTCAATCCTTGGGGTGATCTGTTGAGGTACTATCAAAGCACCATCCAAAAAGGTCAGTCCTTCTCCCTTGTGGGAAAGTGGTAGACTAGTGAAGTCATTATCCCCCAGGGGAAACGGCAAGTTTGGGCTCTTGGGCAGGGCCCAAGTTAGAGGGTGAACTCTTCACACTCAGAAGACCAAGATGCTCTGCCTTGCTGACAGTCCTCCCAGAACGTACCTGAAATCATTAGGGCAGTCTTTGGTAACCAGATGCAACATTCATAGACATGCTACAGGAATGCTCACATTCAAGAACTAGCACACTAAATAAAAGAGGAGAGGTCATATAACCAAGAACCACTAGTAAAATTTAAGGAAAACAAATACTATGAGAGATGCACCAGATTCCAGAAAATGAAGAACTAATATGTAAGTGTGGGAGACTTTGCTAGTTGCATACCCAATATCCATTCTCCCTTTCTTCCTTACTAAAAGAACCTTGATTGATTGATCAATTGAATGAATGATTGATTTAACAACTTCATTTCTTAATTATGTCATAAGAGAGAGATCTGGCCAAAGAGATATAAGAGGAAGTCTGCTGGGAATTTCTGGTAGCTTGTCAATTGCCTCCTAATATTTATTCTTCTTTTTGTTTATTTTAGAACCCATGATATTTAGCTGGGTGTATGGCTGCCTAAGGGAGAAAAAAGGCTACATTTCCCAGCTGAGCCTTCTTTGCAGCTTGATATAGCCACATAACTAAACTCTGGCCAGTGAAGTATAAGTAAATGTGTAGTGTGCAACTTCCAAGAAGAAACCATAGACAGTTCATGTCCTCTTCTCTCTTTCACTTGTTGGCTTGAATAAAGACATTATAGCTGGATCATGAGCAGCCATGTTGGATTACCTGAAGAGAACCACATATTTTGGGGATAGAAGAGAAAGGTAGAAAGATCCTGGTCCTGGATGACATCTAAAAGCAGCTCTTGCAGAGCCTAGATTCTTATCTCTGGACTTTTTTAATGATAAAAATAAACCCATAACTTGTTTAAGTCAAAATTTGTTGTGGAATATGATCCTTTCTAATACATCCCCAAGACATAACAAAAACAAAGGAATATATTCTCAATTTATTGTATCACGAAAAAAAGAAAAGACTTTTATGAAAATGAACCCATTACAAGTCTTGGAAATGAAAATATAAATGGATGAATGGATAAAGCTGAAGAACAAAGTAATGAGCTGTGAGAACAAATCAAAGAATTCTTCTGGATCACATTGATACGGAAAAAGAGTTTGAGGTTATGAATGCAGATAAAGCCAAAGAGAAAAGATAAGTGAAATTCCAATATCCATATTATAGAAGTTCCAAAATGTGAGAAAAAACAGGATTGAGGAATGGGAATATTTTTAAAATAAATAAATAGTGGTAGAACATTTCCCTGAGCTGAAGAATGACATGAGTCTTTAGGTAGAAAGAATCTACTGAGTACTGAGGAAGATGAATGAAAAAAAGGTTCACTCTAGTCAAATCATGATAAAATTTGAGAACAGTAATAAAGACAAAAATCTTAAAAGCTTCCAAAATAAAAAATAAAGATTATACTTCATAGCAACAAGAATCAGATGAATACCAGGCTTCACTCATATGCACCACTGCAAGCAAGAAGACAATGGAACAATATAATCAAAGTTTTGAGGAAAAAACATTTTTGAACTTAGAAAAATTTTTATTCAAGAGGGCAAATTAGAAATAGTATCAATTAGCAGTTAAATAACTGTTGACCCAGCTGCACTCCATGGGTGGGACTAGATTAGTTCCAGTCAATAAGAACTATCTTGTCCCCCTTACCAGGGTTCAAGTCAGAAATAGGTATGTGACACATTCCAGTTGAGATACCAGGAGAAATTTGTTAGGGGCTCTGGAAAAGTCTCTTCTCACTCACCTAAGATATAATCTTCTCCTGCCATTTGGAAGCAAACATGGAAAAGCATTGTCCATTGCTACAGCAGTCATCTCACAGCCATGAAGGGAACCAGATTTAAAATGAAACTGACACCCAAGCAGATCAAAACCTGAAGAAAATAACTATTTCCAAGGATGATACAAAGCTAGATACCAGACTAGATACATAGGAGATAAATTAATTTATTGAGTGTATAAGTTCATTGAATACCTTATATCATTAGGGCTCAATTTCTAGAGGAGGAGTCAACAAACTATAACCCAAAGGCTAAATCCAACCCACTGCCTGTTTTTTTTACATATTGTCTATGACTATTTTCATGTTACAGAGGCAGAGTTGGGTAGTTGACTCACAAAACCGAAAATATTTACTATCTGACACTTTACAGGAAAAGATTTGTTAACCCCTGATTCTAGAGAAACCTCAGTTGAGAAGGTCTGCAAAGAGACTTGGCTTTGTCCAAGCAAGTCAAGGTAAGGAGTTCAGGCTGTTTTGCTGAGATGTTTTATGGCTGAT
Source organism: Cabassous unicinctus (assembly GCA_029593785.1). Classification (NCBI taxonomy): domain Eukaryota; kingdom Metazoa; phylum Chordata; class Mammalia; order Cingulata; family Chlamyphoridae; genus Cabassous; species Cabassous unicinctus. Next base: position 33,203 of record JAQZBX010008941.1, on the reverse strand, counting down.
GACCAAAACTACTTTGGCTCCAAACTATTTCCTTCAACTGAAACCCTACCTTAGGGTTGTTATGAGGATTAAGTGAGTCAATAACTATACAGCACTTAGAATGCTGCCAGGCACATAGTAAATGCTCAGTAAATGTTAGCTCTGATCCAAACCAGGATACCAACTAGCATTTATTTATCTCACTATTCTGCATGTTGGCAATTTGGCCTGGGCTTTCAAGCCTGATATAGCCTAATATAAGCTAGATTTCATCCGCATCTGCAAAGAGCTGCAAATGAGATAGGTGGCTCTGCTTATCAGGTTGCCTGGTTCAGGATGGCCCCATTCACATGTCTGGTGGTTGTCTAGCTGTTGCCAGGGCAACTGGACCATGTGTCTCTCATTCCCACAGAAGGTTAGCCTGGCTTCTCACACACTGGTTACAAGAGAATAAAGTGAAAATGACCCCTGGAGGTCTAGCCTTGGAATTGGCACACCATCACACCCACTGTATTTTATTGGTTGAACAAATCATAAGACTAGCTCATATTCAAAGGGTGGGCAAATAGGTTCCCCTTCCTGATGGGAGGAGCTACAGGGTCATTTTGCAAAAGAGCATGGAAACAGGAAAGAAGAATAATGGCAGCTATTCATGTAAACAATCTATTATATTAAATTAATATATCTACCTAATTTAAATAGCAAACAAATATTTAAGTACTTACTAAATGTCAATACTATTTGAAATGGTTTTGCCTTTTTCCTTTCCATTTGAAATCAAAAGTTGATTTGAACAGAAGCTTTTTAAAAAGTAAAAATAAATTATTTTGCTCTTAGTAATTGTGTGTTTGTAGTATGACATCTGCATGTGTATAATAACTATTTTTTCAGCACCATGGACTCATAAAATTCAGCTGATTGATCCAGTCTTTATCATCTACAGCAATACATTGAGTTTATTCTTCTTTAAATGCAACTACAAAAGAAAATTCTAATTTTGTTTCAAATGCATAAAAAGGAAATTTGATCTCCTGCATTTTTAACTTGTCACAAACATCCTCACAATGTACTAAATCAAATATTGCGACATACCAGCCACTTTTTCTTCAAAAATAAAAAATTAACTTGACTGTTTTCTGCCACTTAAAACTGAAAACAGGGGAGCAGGTGTGGCTCAAGCTGTTGAGCACCTGCCTCCCACATGGAAGGTCCTGGGTTTGGTTTCTGGTGCCTCCTAAAAAAATTTAAAAAAAAACAATAAGCAAAACAAGTGAAAAAAACAACTCAGGGAAGCCAATGTGGCTCAGTGGTTGAGGTCTGGCTTCCCACATACGAGGTCCCAGGTTCAATCCTCCGGTACCTGAAAAAAAAACAAACAACACTGAAAACAATAAAGATGAAAAATGGAGAGAAATCTAGCCATGTTCTGGGACCTCCCAGCCTTCTTATCTCCAAAGGTGTAAATCATTAAGTATTCAAATGAGTAATACATTTCATGATCAAGCTTACCAGAATAAATAATTTATATATCCACTCTTGACTATACAGATTCATTAGCACTCTTAAGCAAATTAATATGTCTTTATATAGCAGAGTCTAACAAAGTGTTATATTCTCTGCTATTACTTTACATATGAACTTAACAGTTCCTTTTCTATTAATAGGGTTTGTTTCCCTGTCCCCTCCAGTCCAAATTTTGGGCATGGTATATAATGTTATATATATACACCTGCTTTAAGGCCTGGCTTCATACCACATGGGATAACGAAGAGAATCTCTTAAAATGGAAAAAAAAAAAAAAAAAAAGACATACTGACTCTTTTGGCATGGTAATAATAATAATAATAGCAATCACTTATGTGGTGTTTAGGATGTGCCAGATACTCTTTAAATAGTTTATACATGTTAACTTACTTACAAAATCCTACAAAATAGGTGTCTTTATTTTTCCCATTTTATAGATGAGAAAACTGAGGAACAAAGAGGTTAAAAGGCTTACCTCAGGTCACATGGCAAAGTGGTAGTGCTAGGACTTGGAACTGGGCAATCTGGCTCCAGAGCTCATGCATCCAGGAACCATGCTGAGATTATGAAAGGTCTGATTGTAGTGTAGATACCTGATCCTGAGTTTACACCAAGGAGCAACATTTCCATTTATCCTTCATACTCCAGATTCACTCCAGGGAAAACCAAATGCAACTCAATGACTAACGCTCAGGACCACCAAAAGAGAGGGAATTGGGGATTAGGGCTGGGGTCTGGGGACGAAGAGGGCTTTATGGAGTCAAGGTGGATCAAGGTAAAGGAAGTGAACCCACAAGGGAGGAGCTCCTGTACTGGATGAGAAGGAGGTGGCAGCTTTGGGAGTCACACCATATCTAATAAAGGAGCACCACACACATTCAGGATGGGGCAGAATGGGTTGAACAAAGTAAGTGAATCACTCACATTTCTCCCACTTAAGGGTGATCTTAACATGTAGGTGGCCACTGACTTGAGCCTACAATAAGGATCTGCCTGCACATCATTCTAGATCAGCTAAAATAAGATTTTTCTCCAGGAATGGACTCTATCATCCCACCTATCTAAAATTAAAAGTATTGTAAGGGTGGTAACATACCTTGATAAACTGCAAAAGGTCTCTTCACCTTTCTCTCTCCCAGTCCTCTCTCCCCTGTTCTGTTTGCATTGACATGTGAACTTGTTTCCTCTAAATGAGATATATATGTCAACTTATCTGATGGTCTAAATTGGTCTAAAATAAAGTACCAGCTCACTATAAATGGTCACCAACAAAGGGTCCTGGAATTTTCTGATAATTTACAATAATGTCTTCCATGATGATGACATAATGTTTAGAGGTACAAGCTTGTTATATACACAAATAAGATCATCTAAAAGGGATGAGAGAGAGCAGGATTATGTTCCTGGACACTACAGGGCTGATTGATCCCTGATTCTGGAGCAAGACCATGACCTCCCTGACAAAGAACTACTCTCAGTTTGTAAAACAGCTCTTGAATGAGCACCTAACCATGGACACCACATGACAAAACAACCTGAGCTATCCATCATGAGCTGGGCAATTCTGAACCACTGAGGCACAATGTCAGTGGTACTTGGGGACTAGACTTAGTCATACCAGGAAAGCATGAGTAACTCATATGAATAGGAGACCCAGACTCCTGCTATTGTTGAATTGATGCTTTTCCCTCCATCAACAACTATGGCTTCACAGGGAGTGTTTTAGTTCCCTAGCTGCTAAAATAAAATACCACACAATGGTTTCGCTTAAACAATGGGAGTTTATTGGCTCATGGTTTTGAAGCTCAGAGAAGTCCAAAATTGTGGCATCAGCAAAATGATGTTTTCTCTTGAAGACTGTGACATTCTGGGACTGACTGATACCTGGGCCTTGGCTTTCTGATCACATGGCAATGCACATGGCAAAGTCTTCACCTTTCTCCTTTGGGTTCCATTGACTTCTGGCTTCTGACTGCTCCCTATGGCTTCTCTCTCCATCTAACTTTCATTCTGCTTACAAAGGACTCCAACAATACATATTAAACCCAACGTGATTCAGTTGGATCACACCTTAACTGAAGTAACATCTTGAAGAGATCATAGATCCACACCCACTAGAATGCAGACCAAGACCAGGAACATGTCCAAACTGGGGTACACAATTCAATCACCAACAGGAAGTTCCCAATGAGCAATCATCAGAGGAAGGAAAGGCTCAGACTTGGTTCACAGATGAGTCAGTGTGATATGTTGATGCTCACTGGAAATGTGTTGCTGCCACAATACAGCCCTACTCAAGAGTGTCCCCAGAAAACACCGATTAAGGGAAATCCTCCCAGTGGGCAGATCTCCATGAAGTATACCTGATTTGGAGAGTTGGTCAGCGGTATGGATATAAACAGTCCTCTGGACATAAACAAATGGTTTGACTAATTGTTCAGATCCCTGAAGGGAACAGGTCTGAAAGATCAGTTAGCAATGAAGTCTGGCTAAAAGTTCTATGCAGGAACCTATGGGAGTAGGCACAAAATGCTCACCAGAAATTATCTGCCTTAGAGAAGGAGCTCATAGACTAGATTAATAGGATGATGCATCCTATGGATGCTAGTCAACCTCCATCCTGAGCCACCTCAGGGATACCCCAGTAGATTTATGAACTGAATGGCCATGGAGGCAGGGGTAGTGGCTTAGCATGGGCCGAAAAACAAAAGTTCCCTCCCACCATGACTTATCTAACTGCTGAAATTGTTGAATGTCCAGTCCCGCAATGCAGAGACAATGCTAAGCCTCAATATGGCACCATTATCTTTGGGCATACTTCACCTTAAAGGAACAGCAATTCATCTTTACCAGAAGCAGTACTACTCCAGATATCGGATCACCTTTCCTGGCTGCATTGCCTCTACCAGCTCCAGTATCTGGGGATTTATAGGATCCCTAATCCATCGATATAGTAGTCCACACTATATTTCCTCAGACAATGGAACCCATTTTAAGGTAAAAGAATTAAAACAATGAGCCTAAGACCACAGGATTCATGGCTTTGTCTATGTACATCATTACCCAGAAGCATCCGGCCTGAAATAACAATGGAAAAGACCACTGAAGGTGTAAAGTGCTTACTTTTATGAAATAACACTCTAGAGGATTGGCACATTGCACCAGGATACAACATATGCATGAAATCAATGGCCAATGTGTGGTATTGTGTTTCTAATAGCTAGATTACATAGATCTAGGAAACAAGGAGTGCAAACAGGATAAGTTTCTCTTCCATTACTCCCCCTAGCAGAATTTATATTTCATGTCCTAAAAAGTTAAGTTCTGCCAATTTGGAATTCCTAGTTCTTGCTGCAGGAAAGAGAAGTGGAGAACATTTCAGGTGATACAATAAGGATTCCAAACTGGAAGCTATGACAGTCAGTCATGACCTGATCCTTATGCCCAGTGAACCAGCAAGCAAAGAAGAGCATTACTTACTGCTGAGGTCATAAACACTGATTACCATGAGGAGGGTGATTTGAAATTATACAATAGGACAGAAAGGATTATTTATTGTACCCCAAGGATTCAGTAGGCCATCTCTTAATAATTCCGTTGCTTAGTAGTAACTACTAAAGAGCAATGTGTTAGTCAGGGTTCTCCAGAGAAACAGAACCAACATACATATCTATATCTATATCCATATCCATATCCATATCCATATCTATAGATATCTACTTATCTATCTACATATAAATATTAAGATTTATTATAGGAATTGTGCTATGCAACCTTGGAGATTGGCAAGTCCAATTTTGGTAGGGCAGCCACAAGTTGGAAACTCCAATGAACCTGAGGTTGAATTCCCCTGCAGAAACTGGCTGTAGAGGCAGGAATTCTCCTTTCTGACTTCTGAAATCCTTAGCTTTGGCTTAAAGACATCCAATTGATGGATGAGGAAACTCCCCTCATTGCTAAGGGCACTCTCCTTTATTGATGGCAGATGCAATTAGCCATAGATGCAATCAACTGACTGTAGATACTAATCCATCTACTTTCATCTACAAAATACTCTCACAGTAACAATCAGGCTAGTGCTTGTTTGATGAAACAATTGAACACCATAACTTAACCAAGTTGATAGATGAAATTAACCACCACCAGCTGTTACAGTAACTACTACACATCACTACATATCACTACTAGATCACTTATGGATGAAGATCTGGAATTTCTACCAAGCATGCAACCCACACCAGCCAATGTGCTTTCTTAGGGAGAGAGAAATCTAAAATGGGTTGATGAAAGGGAAAGATGGTGATTATCAATTACATCCTTGGGACTTGCTGTATCACTAGGGTTTGTGACTAGTTTCATTAACCCTCCTTAAGTGTTTTGAGAGATTGCAAGATTTCAACTGAAGTGGATACTGTGACTGTATTAATAAGAGCTCTCCAAAGAAACAAGTTTGTAGGGGTGAGCACCACTGCCTTAGACTTAGAAATACTTGACCTAAATTTGATCCTAACTCTGATTTCACCATCTGGAATCAACAGAAGATCAGCATTGTATGCATGGACTGGGGGAAGACTTCTTGGGGTGCCTGTGAAACTTAAGGCAATTTTCATAAAGTCTCCAAGCCTCCATTTTCTCATGTATAAAATGGAGATAGTAAAACAAGCTACCTCACAGGTTCATTTTTAGGATTAAATGAGTTCACATTCATGCAAAGTACTTACAAAGCCCCTTATCTATTATAACCATTTCTGAAAAGGGGTAAAAAGCCCCTGCCTCAAAACTTTGTTGGGAAATTAGCTGACTTCTTCAGGTAGTTGTTGGGTCTGATTAGGTTATATTTGGGCACCTGAGCTTATTGTAAAGCAAGGTATAGCAGTAAAACAATTTTTTCTAGGAAAAAAATTACTGTGCTATAATTTGTCTCTGGTCATTGCTCCCCTTTCCCGACTGGCAGAAACCTGGACCACTTATATTCTCCTCCCAGCCCAGGGAGTAGACTCCATGCCAACAAAGACTTCAACCCATAGCTCCTTTGTCCCCCCAGCAAAGCTTGTCATTTCCTGCTTCTTCTATCTCCACCCCTTACCATCTCTAGGCCTGGCTGGGCCTGCAGAAAGTGAATGTAACAAGCAACAAGAACAAAATTGATGTTTGCACATCAGAATTCAAGTCTTAATTTGAAATAAATATTCCCAAGGCCCAAGAATGATGCTGGAGGGTTTTGCCCAAACTTGAGGGGATAGCTTCATTTCAAGAGACCTTGCTCTGCTTACTATATGATTTAAAGTAGCCATCTATACAAAATAATTCAGAATATAAAGAAAATGGGTTGAGCAAATATGTCATGTCAGGATACATGATAGAAGATTTTATAGATTTGTATGTAAAATCTGAGTCGATTAGGCTGGCCAAGGATTCTAGTACCCTAGCAATCTGAGAAGCAAGTGTTCTTCTATCCCTTCTACAAATAATGATGTGAGATGGGAACAGAAGAGCACCAGGTTTTGCAACAGATTTAGGTACTAGGGCAACATGATTAGCAGCTATTCTTGCATTGCACTTGACTCACAGTCCTGTTATCAATTATCCATGGCCTCTGAGTATCTGACTGACAAAAAAAGCCGTGGGACCACTGGGATCCAATAACAGCATGATTCAGCAGAGACACTGCATAATGGCTATTAAATCAGACACCAGAGTCCACATTGACCTCATCCAGTTCTGATTATCATGTTGACCTGGTCCTAAAGTCGTGCAAAGATATTCATCACCCAAGAGGTCCCTCTTCAGAGAATTATAATTGCCATGAAACACAGTAATTCATACAACTAATAGTTTATTCTAGACATCCTGCTAATACTGATTTCCACTGTTTAGCTGGATTAAAGGCTGCCTGTTTCCAAGAGACTTTGCAGCAATCTCTCCAGTTAATTAATGTTTTCAGGCACTTGTCTGGAAGACAACAACAACAGAAGTTGCTATTTAATTGCTATTGTTTACCACAAATTGCAAGGTGCCATGGTTACTTCATACTTGTTACTGGGATTACTGTCATCATCACCATTATCAATATTTATTGAATGCCCACTTAAATGCACTCTACTCCACTAAGTGCTCTAATGTGTCCTAGAACACAGCTTGCCAAAGAAGCTAATCATGAAAACAGCACTCCATAGACTTATTACTGTTTCATTCCATTTAAAAATATATAAAAATCTTTTTTTTTTTCACATTTGGAACTCAATAGTATAGAAGCATAAACATCACTAAATTCTCCATTTATTTGGTAATCTACACCTTCTGTGTCTGACACATAGAAGACTTCCTAAATATTTATTAAATAATTAAAATACGGATGAATTTAATAAATAAATAAGTTGAATACAGAAGTTTGTAGCTAAAAGTATGCAATGAGAGCTGAGACTCCAGATGACAAAAAGGATAAAAAGTAGCTGATTTATCTTGAGTGGTGATCAGGGAGTATAAAGTCCTACTCCATTCAATATTGTGTTCAGGGAAAATCACAGAAGGGCAGACTCTCAGAGACTGTCTCGAACATCATGTGATCAGGCATTGTGGTATTTAAATTTTTACTACTATTGTGACACAGCTGTTGCCCACAAATGCAAAACAGTCCCATGGACGTATTAGGTCAAGGTTGAACATAATAGCTACTACTTTCTCTCTTCTTCAAGAAATAGGTAAGGCCCTTGATATTGATGATTGTACTTATGAACCTTTTTTTGTGAAATTGAAACTTTGCCTAGTATTATAAACTGTCTAAAAGTTACCTCCTGAGAGCTTCCTTGTTGCTCAAATGTGACCTTTCTCTAAGCCACATTCAGCATATAAATGCACTACCTTCCCCACTGGCATGGGACATGACTCCTGGGGATGAGCTTCCCTGGCACTGAGGGATTATTACCAAGTGCCAACTAGCAGTGCATTTGGAAAAAAGACCTTCACTAAAAGGGGGAAATGGTAAGTACAAATGAGTTTTTATGGCTAAGAGATTTCAAAGTGAGTTGGGAGGTCATCCCAGAGGTTACACTTATGCATGTCTCAGCAGGATCTCTTTGACTGCCACAGTAAACAGTGCCTCAAATAGCGGGGCTCCTGAGGGCTCTAGAGACATCCAAAAACTATAAGCAGGGCAGACAGCTCAGGAATTCAGCACCCTGTAGTGGGTCTTACTTTGGAATTTATGCTCCCCAGTGTAACAGATTCATTTATAGGTTCTCTACACATGGCTCTTCTGCCCCTTTTATTTGAACCTATAATTATATATTAATTATATATTATTTAAGCCCAGAGGCTTAAATCTTTTATCTGTCCATGTGCCAGTTGAGCCCTGAATTTCAGAAGAGTTGCAACACCTACTCCCCAGTTCAGTGGACTTACCCGGGACAACTAACAAGGAGATGATGATGGACAATGCCCATCCCAAGGAACAGAGAGTGTCTGCAACTGCAAGCAAGATAGTTCCATCCATTTGCCCCATGGGATCTAAGCTCCCTCTCCGTTAGAAGCAGAGTGGGCATCACCATCCCCAAATCCTCAGGACTGGGGAATGAACAATGGACTAAAGCAGACTAATTATTATTCTACTATAGACTTATTATCATTCTAGCCTTGGAAGAACTCTTATGATTGCTATAAAGGCAGTGGCCACCAGAGGTTCTGAGGGATGGGAGAGGGAAGAATAGGTGTAATTTGGGGGCATTTTCAGGACATTGGCATTATCCTGCATTACACTGCAGTGATGGATATAGGACATTGTATATTTTGTCATATCCTACAAAATTGTGCAGGACAGAGTGTAAACTATAATGTAAATTGTAATCCATGGTTAGTAGCAATGCTTTAATATGTGTTCATCAATTGTAACAAACGTACCACACTAATGAGGGTTGTTGTTGATGTGGGAAAATGTGGGAGGGGGAGGGAGTTGGGAATATGGGAATCTCTTATATTTTTTATGTAACATTTATGTAATCTAAAGCTTCTTTAAAAATAAAAAAAATTAATTAAAAAAGTAATGTCTGAAAAAAGAGAGCTATAACCTTGAATTCACTCTCATTTCTTTCAATAGAGAAAAGAAAATCATTCCAAAATCTTGATTTCTGAACTCTTATTAGTAATGAATTACTTGTAAATACATTGCAACTGATTGTGCCATGGTTGGGTCTTCCAACACAGAAGCTAAGGACATCAAACTGGGAGCCAAGGGACCCAGATTAGCTCTATGGTAAGAGCCAAGCCATTTCCTCTCATTGAATCTGTTTCTTTGTTGTAATATAAGAAGATTGAATAAGGGCTGCATTTCAGTTCTAATTATTTTGCCTGAGGGTCTTGTTTGAAGACCTTCCTTGGATTCAGAGGTATGGAGCTAAATCCGGAAATCCGGGTAAAGCTAAACAGGAGTTAGGGTTTTATAAAGGGTTTTTATATCTCTGAAAATAGTTTATCCTTCCTTCCCTTCTCCCAGTAGCTTCTCCTACATCTTATGGAAAAAGATAAACGGGGAAACTTTTCTCAAACCTGAGGGATCTCACAGTATGCCTGGATTCTATAAGCTAACCCTTGGACATGTATTTATTATTTGCCCAACATCTCTCTCTTTGAGGATCCCTCTTCCCCCATTCTTTAATAATCTTGCTCAGTCTATATGGTTCAAGTAAGATTTACTGCACCTTAGCATAGACACATGACCTTAGCCTTACATTTGCAAGACTCTTGATTCTCACAACAATCTTGTGAGGCTGATAGGATAGGTATAACTTTGCTTTCCATTTACATATAAGAAAACAGAATTGATTTCATTTATTGACTTGATTAAAATCACACATATAGGAAGCAAACAAGCTGCTACACAAACTCCAGGTTTTTTTTACTTCAAGTTTAGTATTCCTTCTAATTCTTAACCTTTTTTGTTCCATGGACCCCTTTGCCAGTCAGGTGAAAATCATATACCCCTTACTAAATCCACACAATACTGTGTATTATTTAATAAATATATCACACCTGCACCAACATGTCCCCACAAGAATAATGCTTTTATTCAATTTTTCAATTCAAGTTCATGGACCCCCTGACATCTTTCCACAGACCCCTTGGGGTTCTGTGGACCCCTGGTTAAGAACCCTGCTCTAGTTCCTCACAAGAGAACCCTTTACTCATCATTGTATCCTCACCATGTACATAGAAAGACAGAAAGCTACCCAAGATTCTGAGAATAAGACTAATAAAATCAACCAATGTAAGAGATGAGATCAAATATCAGCAGAAGTCATTATAAAGATTCTGTATGCCTGCCAAATTAAGAGTAGAAAGATCAACACCGACCGTAGCCAAATCAAAAATATTGATTCAGAAATGTCATGAAGGGGGAATTTCAACATGGAAAAGTTAAAAAGAAAGGTCTGAGAAGAAAAATATGGCAGTAACCATCCAACAATGTCTATGTGAAAGATATATATAATCAGGGGAATTAAGAATTTTAGTCATTATAGAAAGATGTTCTCTGATGAGGGGAAATGTTAGTTTATCAAAGTTCGCCACAGCCTAAATAAAGTACCTACCAAGATTATCCTCCTCACTGTGCTCAGAATCCATGTGCTAACCCATGACATCAAATATCTGACCACTCACATTTAGTGTGGTTTAACAAATATGTTTTCAATGTTTTTTGCATACCAGGCATGGTACTAGGGTTTGGAGATACAAGGATGAGCAAGAAATAGTACTTGTTTTCAAAGAGGGGAGTGAAGGAGAGAAAGAGGTTTTGAAAGAGCCCCAAGATTCTATATGGACAACCAGGCAGCTGCTGTTCACTGAAGGAATATAAGAGGAGGAGTAGGATGGAAGGGGAAAGGAGTTCAGTTCTAGACATTAGATCAGTTAGCAATGGTTTTGGCTGGGGAAAAAAAACTAACAGAGTTTAAGCAAAGATATTTAGTTACCACAACATGAAATCTGGAAGAAAGCAGTCCGGGCCTGGACAGTAGTTGAACAATATCATCAAGATTCAGACTCAATCCATCCTTTATTTTGCCATCCTCAACTTACTGGCTTTTCATACTTGTGTTTATTGCCTCATATTCATAAGATGGCTGTCACAGCTCCAGACATCACACTGCATTCAGGAAATATGTGGATAAGGTAGCATCAGCCTTTCATCAGGAAAATCATACCTTTCCCAGAAGCCCTTAGCAAGGATGAATTCATGGCTACCTCTAGCTATAACCAAGTCTAGAAAAGCATCTGGATTTCCAGCCACTATAATCATAGGCAAAATTATTAAAAACCATTGGGAAGTGTTGGCCACAGACAACATTTCTGTTTGGAGATTCTCAGTAAGTAGTTGTGTATATGGGTCTGGTTCTTAAGGGAGAAACCAAGAAAGGAGACAATGAGAGAAATACACTCGCACACACAATATGCATATATACTATATCTTGGTAGTTTTGTTAGCATGAAACAATCTCCAGAAGAATAATCACTGGAAAAATCAGTTCCTGAATTAACAAAAATGAAGGTCCAGGCAGTTCCTGTTTTGGAGGCTTCACAAATATAATTCCTTGAGTTCCTTCTTAATCAACCAACCTTCTCTACATGATTCCCATACTTTGTCTCAGTCAAAAGAGCTTCAAATTCTAGAGTTCCTAACAAAGTCTTGAGAACATAGTATAAACTCAATAAATATTTCTTAATTTACTGATAAATGGGACCTGGGCACAGAGGAAAATACAATCCAGAAGATTGTAGATTTTTGGCTTTGACTAACAGCATCTGACTGCACAAGGATTTCTAAAAATGGAGGTGAGAATAGTTGTTGCAAATTCCAGGGTATATGTCAACTATTGAACCAAAATATCATTTGTCATCTCTCTTTAATTCCTCTAATGAATCTCCTAATCCTCAATATATCAAAAATCAACAATTATGTGAACTACATTAATCTAACAGGGGAGATAAGCACCAAAATGTACAAGCCTCTTTTCCACTCTCCATGCAGCTATTACACAGGTGGCATGAAAATTATAAAGTCTTTTTTTTTTTTTCTCTCTCTCTTTTCTTTTTAAAGAAAGCTTAGATTACATAAATGTTACATCAAAAATATAGGGGATTCCCATATACCCCACCCCTTCCCCTTCCCACACTTTTCCCTGTTAACATCTTTCATTAGTGTAATTCATTTGTTACAATTGATGAACATATATTGAAGCATTGCTACTATGGACTATAGTTTACATTTTAGTAAATTATAGTTTACACTTTGCACCCCTCAATTTTATAGGTTTTGACATAATGTCCTGTATTCATCATTGCAATGTCACGTAGGACAATTCCAATGTTCGAAAAATGCCCCCATGTTACACCAATTTTTCCCTCTCCCTCCCCTCAGAACCTCTGGTGGCCACTGCCTTTATATCAATGCTAGGATAATAAGTCTACTTTAGTCCATAGTTGCATTTCCCCCTTATGTTTGTTCATTCCTCAGTCTTGAAGATTTTGAGATGGTGATGCCCACTCTACTACCATTTGAGAGAAGGCTTAAATCCCATGCAGGCAGTTGGATATAACTGTCTTGCTTGCAGTTGTAGATACTCTCTGTTTTTCAGGATGGGCATTGTCCATCATCATTCTTTTGTTAATTGTCCTGGTTGAGTCCAATGAACTGGAGAGTAGGTGTTGCAACTCTGCTGAGATTCAGTGCTCAACCAGCATATGAACAGACCAAATATTTAAGTCTCTGGGACATATATTTAACAAGTATAGTGCTAATTATAGGTTCAAATAAGAGGAGCAGAAGAGCCAAGTGTAGAGAAATTTATGAATCTAACTCTGTTACATTGAGGAGCATATATTCCAAAGTAAGGCCACTGACAGGGTTAATTCCTGAGATTGTCTGCCATGCTTATAGTGTCTAAATGTCTCTAGAGCCCTCAGGAGCCCCACTGTTTGAGGTGCTGTTTACTGTGGGAGTCAATGAGATCCTGCTAAGACGTGAATAAGCATAACCTCTGGAATGACCTCCCTATGCACTTTGAAATCTCTTAGCCATAAAAACTCATTTGTTTTTAATATTTCCCCCTTTTGTTGAAGGTCTATTTCTAAATGCACTGCTAGTTGGCACTTGGTAATAATCCCTCAGTGCCAGAGAGGCTCATCCCCACGAGTCATGCCCACACAGAGGGGAAGGTAAAGTATTTATATGCTGAGTTTGGCTTAGAGAGAGGCCACATTTGAGCAACAAAGTGGCATTCAGGAGGTAACTCTTAGGCAATATATAATACTAGGCTAAGTTTCAATTTCACAAGAAATGGTTCACAAGTACAACCATCAATATCAGGGGCCTGGTATAATGCTCTGTCCTCTTTCACTAGGCACTGCCCTTGTATTCAGGGGATTCTTGCCACTCTGTTATAGAATGTAGCAGGACTTCCCAGGATGGGAATTCAATATTCTTTTGGTTATTGTGTGGGTCTCCACCCACTGAGACAATACCCCATGACCACTTGAACATATTTGTATGCCATAGAGGCATGCCCCAGATGCACCCCTCCCCACACATCACCCATCACCAAAACCCCACACCAGTGATCCTCCCCTGCCACATTTGTGACCCTTCTGCAATCCAAAATCTCCCCCAAAACAAAGCCAAAAAATAAATAAAAATAATAAGAAAGTAAAATAATAATAAATAGCAAATAATACAAAAATAAAAATATAATAATAAAATAATAAAAATAGTCTTGACTGCTAGCTAGATATAAATCATACTTGATCCCAGAAAAATCAAGCAAGTGACCATTATAACACCTAAAATTTTTAAAATAATTTATAAAATAACTTTTTCTTCAGAAACATTGGGTGATCCAGCAGGCAAGGAACAGAATGGCATTCTCTCCAAACTATCTCCACTATACCTTTCACATCAATTAGTTAGAGCCAGGCACACCTGTTGAATGCAAATTGTTTTATGAACATCTGCTCCTCCCCATAATTAACAGGCTCAATATTGAAATAGCCATATAGTCTGGGGCTTACTGATATCATAGCATCTTGATTTCCCCAGACCAAGGACAGTACATAACTTTATTTATGTATACCAAACATAACAGTTGAGTTTTTCCCCTAGACTATTAGGTTAATAGTTAACCATTTCCCACCAGCCCCTATAAATTCAAGAATGAGACTTCAATATTTATTACTAATTATTCAGTAATATTCAACTACCTGAGCAAATTTCTATATTAATGGACTCATAAAATGTGCTTTAGAATGTGGAAACAAAGTGAGAAAACAAGCTCCATTCATTCCAGGAAGTTGTTCTTCTCTTTAGCAAAATACAGATTTACAAAGTAGAATTTTTGTTTGAGGTAGGAGGGCAAGAGGCAATAAAATAAAACATATCCTCCGTAGATCAGAATGTTTCATCACAATTCCATCTTCTAGAGTCAGTTCTGGATAAAACTGTAAAAGAAAAGCCGTGATTCTACCCACTGCCCTTTTTTGCACCTGCTCACCCAAAGGGCATGCAAACACACACATACACACACACACACACACACACACACACAAATACAACATACCTTCTTCAGACAAACCTCTGTGCCTAAAAATCGACTCTATCTTTGTTTGCCCCTCCCTCCAAACTCTTAGTGTCCTCAGAATCTAATCTAACCAGAAAACAGAAAGAAAATTAATTGAACTATTTTCCATCCCAGGAAAAGGACTGATGGGGCAGCCTCTAACAGCAGTTGCATTTTCAAAGCATGGCTTATTCCAGACAGATGGAAATACAATAGTGAACCCCTCAAGCAAAATGTGATCTAGCAGGGGTCTTTCTGGCCTTCTCAATCACAGTCTTCCCTACTTATAACACAAGCTTTATCAAGTGTTTTCATTGTTCCCCAACTAAGGCATTTGACCAAAGCAAAAACATTCCACAATTCACCCAGAAAATACTATAAGCTGAACTGCTGAGCAAGGTCAGTTGATGCGTGCATGAAATATGACACCTCCTTCTAGAGTGTAAACTTCAAAGGCCTCTGCTATTGAAGGGTCATAAAACTAAACAGAACCTTTGAACATTCCTAGTAGAATCTCAGAAAGAAAGTACTTGTGGGTTTGCTTTTTGGAAATAGGATGTGCAAAGAAGTTGCTGTAAGGAACTCTTAATTATCCAATTTAATGAAGAAGAGCATCAGAGTAGATATGTTGAAACTGTGAAGCTAGACATCGAGTTGATTTAGCAATGAGGTTTTTCATGAAAATCTGCACAGAGTTTTTCTAAGCAAAGACGACAACAAGTGCAATTGTCCTGTGTATGAAATGAGGTCATAGAACAAAAAGATTAATGTGACTAGCTAGGAGGCAGGGTGGGGCTGGAGAGTAATAGGTGATGAAATCAGAGGTAGATGAGGACCACAAAATAAGCCGATCATCTAACATCTAGAGTTCTCAGAACCCAAGAGACCAAATATGTATCCTAGCAATCAGAGTCCTCTTAGGAAACTAGAAATGAGGAACCACTTTGGAGCTTAAAAATTGAGGGAACTGAGTTTGGAAAATTATTAAACACATACTAGAGAAGCTCAGAAAGCAAAGAAGGGATGGTGAGGCCACAGCGGGAAGCCACTATCACACAGAGGCAGGAGGACAAGGAAGCACATTAGAAAAGTCCAGAAGCATATGCCATTGGAATAGCTGAGGCCAGGGCAGGGGACATATGGAAGTTGGCATGATGAAAGGAAGCTGTCTCATGGGAGATGACAGGGCAAGCAAGGAAGAAATATCTGACTTCTCCCCTCTTCCCGCCCTACAGTTTGCCTCTCACTGGCCAAACCTATCCAGAAATGTAATTCCCAGGGATACAGAGCAGAGCAAGGGCAGGGTAGGAAATGGATCTGAGAGAAAACAGGCAAATGGCAGGCACGTATATCACTTCTAAAAGGACTAGGAAATTCTCCCTGCCCCAACTTGGTCTAACCATGCAAGTCTTTTCTTGTCTGTCTGATTCCTTCTGTCTGCCACACAGCTAGAGGACACAAATAGAAGGCACAGTCCCTATTTGTAATTGGTGTGATGGATTTTGTGTGGCAGCTGACGAGTCTCCTCACAGAGCCAGACAGCTGCTATTATTGTTGGAGGTGATGAAGACTACAGATGTGGCAGGAGGTCAAACTTAAAGCCAAGTCTATCCAACACTTAGGCCTATGTTGGACATTTTTAAAAATCATTGAATGTACCAATTAATTATTTTATTTCCATAATACCAAACTCATTTAACCATTCCTTCCTCGGTAATGGAATAACCATCTACCCAGTTGCTCAATCCAGAAACTTAGGGGTCATACTTGTCTCTTCTTTTTCTCCCCACAACCAATCCTCCTGATGGCTCTGCTTCCAAAATATATCCAAAATCCATATACACCTCCTCTAGTTCTAGTCACTTTCATCCTTTCCCTGGACTATGGCAAATGGCTTCTCAGGCCTCCCTACCTGCTCCCATTCTTGAACACTCACAGCCGCCTCTATCTCCAGGTCCTCACATGGTGGCTCTATCATTATTTACATTTCAGTTCCAATGGTGTCTCCTCAGAGAAGCCTTCCCTAACACCCATTAAAAACTAGTCCTCTCACCTGTCACGTCATCTGTTGGTTTGCTTTTTTCTCATAGTTATTTTAAGTACTTGAAATGATCTTGCTCTCTATTTGTTTTCTTGTTACCTTCTCCATTAGAAGGTAAACCACATGAGGGCTGTGACTGGTCTGTCTTGGTCACCATTGAAACTCCAGTACTATAAAAAGTGCCTGGCACAAAACTGGCTCTTGATAAATACTTATCAAATAAATGAAAGAACTGATTCTCCTATTTTCCCTAATAGATTCCTTGTTTGATCAGCAATTTAGATGACAAAGTTACACACAGCCTACATTAAATTTATATATTAGGGTTCTGCATAAGTGTTGAAAGGATTTTCAAAAAGAAAAATAGCTCCCCAAAAATGTTTTAAGCCAACCAACCCTTAGAATAAAATTCAAATGCCTAAATACGGAATATAAGACTACCTTTCCGGGAAGCGGCTGTGGCTCAATTGGTTGAGCTCTTGTTTACCATATGGGAGGCCCCAGGGTCGATTCCCGGGGCCTCCTGGTGAAGGCAAGCCGGCCCCTGCAGCGCAGTGAGCCGACACAGCAAGATGACTCAACAAAGGGAGACAAGCAGACACAGAAAAACACAAAAGCAAGCACAAGCAGCAAGGGTGGTATAAATAAAAATAAATTAAAAAAAAAAAAAAAAAAGACTACCTTTCCAACCAGATTGCCACCCACCAACACAATTTCCCTGGACATACTAAACTCTCTGAAATAACATGTTTTTCCAAACCTCTGTGACTTTGCAAATTCTATTCCTTCTGCCTGGAATACTGTTTCCTTTTTTTTTCCATCTGACATCCTTCAAGATTCAGTTTAAGGGTCACCTTCTAAAAGAAGCTTTCCCCCACTCCATCCTAGGCGAAAGTAAGCACTTCTCTTTTTATGCTGTTAGGGCATCTAGTACAGACCTTTATTATTGGGTTGCATGACTCATCTCTATTATTAATACACATTTCTGTCTCTCTGGCTGGATTACATGCTCTTCAAGAGTAGAAATCACATTTACTCACCTCTGCATTACTAGCACCCAGTATATTGGTGCTTAACCAGTGTCTGGTGAACAAACAAATAAATCAGCCCTAAACTTGGAGCTCCGGATTCCTGGATTCTAAACTCCAGAAAGTTGGGACTATGAAGAATATGGTGTTTAAAAGAACTGGAATGATGGGAAAATTGTCGCTCACACCTCTCAACCCTGAATATAGGTTACAAGCCTAAGGAAATTCCTTTCCTTCAGTGTTTTCCTCCGATGGACTTTTTTCATCACTACATTCCCCTGTATGCATTTTTGTTTATAAGTATGAGGAGGACACTATTACAATCTTTTAAAATAATGCTCTCAAATTGTAGACATGCCACTGTGATGTGCATTTACTCTCTGTCACCTTGTGTAAGTGGATTGAAATTACTTCTGTGATGAAATGCCAGTGGAGGGTTTTCTCTCTGCCTTATGCGGTCAGGAAGAGAGTAAGGCACAAGGAACTTTAAGCGATTAATGCTCTTCCTGAGACTACCATCTACATCTCCTTCTTAGTAAGTCAGTAGTCATGACAATGTCCAGGGAGCCTCAAAAGGCTTTGAGTCTGCCTGCGCCAGCCATATGTTTTGCTCCACAGGAACTTTTAGTCCCTACGTGGGTCCCCAGATGAGTCCCTGCAATAAAATCCTTTCTTGAGGCCAATCTATCCTCAGCATGGCCTCTCTGGCTCAGGGATCACTATGGCTGCTGTGAATTTGTTTTTGGCCCAGGTTTGTCATACCCATCAGTTTCTGCTTCCCGCTCTGCTCTTGGCTATGATTTTGGCTTGTTCACCTCTGTTCTCTGAATTCACACTGAGCCCTTACCCAGAATGCTTCTGCCTGAGGCCACCAGTGTCTTACAGGACATTCTTAGTCCTGGATTCAGCCCTGTCTCCTCAGACCTGCTGCTGCCTGGGGCCTTCCCCAACATCCCTCTCACCCGTACCTCCCTCCAGCCCCTCAGCCATCCCTTGCCTCTGCCAGTCTCCTACCTCTGCAGAGAACATGTTGGTAAGTGGGTGAAGGAGGAGCTCACATGACCTCATGAATGGAAAATAAGTGTTTCTGTTGAAACATTTCCATTAGCTGAGATTAGACTTCATCAACCTTGTCAGGGGCACAGACTCACATGCACATGAATGTGTGCTTGGTTCTAGACTTGATTCTAGACTCCTGAGAGGGCTCTTGGTAAATGGTAATGGAACATTGTTAGAAAGGCCCTTGATCTCATAACTCCATAGGTGAAGCTTTCTCCACTTTGTTGATGGATAATTATTTAAAGCTTAAGATGTTAAGTGAGCAAGGCTGGGTATTATTCATTTTTTTATCTTTCCAAAAAATGGCATAACTCCAGACATATGGTGGGCCCCGAATGTTTGAAAGTGAAAGAATAGGAAGAAAGAAGGAAGGAAGGAAGGGAGGGAGGGAGGCTGTTTCTCAAATAGACAGATTTTTGGCACATAATAGAATCAGGTGTAGGTAGAGGTAGAATTGTTTAGATGAAAAATCACTGGACTGGGAACAAGGAACAAGGGGTTCTAACCTGGCTTTGCCTTCAACTTGCCATATGACCTTGAGACATCCTGTCCCAAGTCTCTCTGTAGCCTCAAGGTCTAAGAAATAGAATACAGATTTCATCAGGGTCATTTGGACCCCTCCTGTTTCTTCTGGGTTTCTAGGAGTTTGACCAATTTTAGATTATGCTTGGTTCTCTCTGGAGAGATATAGGCCAATCAACTTCAGAGGATCTCTGAGATTTAAGGCCTCTGCCCAAGCTTCCCTACAGCATCTAGGTCTCAGAAATGTGTCAATTTATCAAAGGCTAGCAGGTGTCTCTTAGCCAGCTCTATGTCCAATGGAATCTAGCTTCTTCTTTGGATAGCTCGCTCCTCTTCAGTGTCTCAGGGGGTTCCAGAAAAATGACCCCAGAAGCCTCAAATAACCACCCCAGATGGTCCCAGACTTGAAAAGAGGAATTACCAGGCTCTGGGCTGTGGGCTCTGAAACCTAGTTCTCTAAATTGCCAAAAGTTGGAGCCGGAATAGATCTACAATTTCCCGTTCCATTTACAATTCTGTTTTTTAGTATTTTCTAGCCCTGTGTTTAAATGACTTATAGGTTTTTAGCATTCTCTCCACAGCTTTATGTAAGCCACGGGCAGCAGGAAGGATAAAGAACTCATCAGGAGAGGCTTGAGCTCATCACAGTTGCATGAGGTTGTATTTCACTGATTAATGCTTTTATCCATCTGTGTTAGGCCTCTGAGAAGGATCCTGCTTTTAAGACATTTTTGTAAGAAAACAACTCATAAGCCGCAGGTAGAAAACAAATGAGAATTCTTAAGCTTTTCTTCCTCCCCACCAACGATTTGTTCCCCTCTCTGGTAGTGCTAGGTGGTGATGCCCCTAGGGACGCAAGAGGATGGGCAGCGCCAACTTTTATATTTCATAGTAGGTGGCCCCCCCACTCTCAGCCTTGAGAAATCCTTGGATGTTTATGACTTTGGGCTATAAGATGGGTGGTTCCTCCATAGCCCCAGGACCACACACAACCCTCAGAACTATACAAAAGGAAAATTGCCAAAAGACAAAAACCCCAGTAAAATAAGGCATATATGGCATATAAATGGATAGTGTAATTGTTTGTTTGATTTATTCAGGATTTAGAAAGTAATCAAATTAAATTTTAGGGGGGAAATTAATTTGAGTACTTGTCAAAGGTAAGTCCTGAAGCCCATCCTTAATCAGATCAACACCCAGAATCAGTGAGATGGAGGAAGAGGGCAGGATGAACAAAAGATAAAAGGATCTGTTGGGGATTGAATCATGTCCCCCACAAAAGGCATATTCATTTTGCAACCTCTGGTCCTATCAGTGTAAACCCATTTGTAAATAGGACCTTTGAAGCTTTTATTAGTTAAGGTGTGCCCAAACTAAATGGGGGTGGTCTTTAATCCAATACAGCTGAAATCCTAATAAGCAAAGGAAATTGGTCACAGAGAGAGATGGCACAGGGAGCAGCCAGAAGCTGGAAGTCAACAGAACCCAGAAGAGAAAGAGAAGATGCCACCATATGCTTGTAGCAGATAAGCCAAGGGTCCAAGAATAGTTGGCAGCCAGTCCCAGAACACCACAGTCTTGAGGGAGAAAGAACCACCTTGTTGATGCCTTGATTTTGGACTTCTAACCTCAAAACGGTGAGCTAATAAATTCCTGTTGTTCAAGCCACTGTATTGTATTTATTTTAGCAGCTGGGAAACTAAAACAGCATCCAAGACCCCTGTCTCACAGTGTGCTCAAGTTCCCCACACAGGAACCGAAGATAATGGGACTCAAATTGCTTCCTTCCACAGCCAGGACCATCGCCACACTACCTGAGACCCTTGCAGCTCCCTCCC
The DNA here is from genome assembly GCA_029593785.1 of Cabassous unicinctus. Classification (NCBI taxonomy): domain Eukaryota; kingdom Metazoa; phylum Chordata; class Mammalia; order Cingulata; family Chlamyphoridae; genus Cabassous; species Cabassous unicinctus. Next base: position 11,614 of record JAQZBX010008941.1, on the reverse strand, counting down.
TTCCCACTGGAAAGACCATGGGAACCTGTAAAGACTTTCTCCTTGTATCCCAACATCCACGTTCTGCCTTCTGATCCCATTCTCATACTTCCAGCCCAGTCTTACCTGACCCCAGTTGCAGATCCTTTGCTCCAGATCTTGTCCCTGCTTTATTGCCAACCCTCTTTGGACTTCATAATTTGGACGGTCCCCGTGGCCCCTGGACTGTCCTTCACTCAGGATGCTGTCTCCACTCCATGTTGCTCCAAGACTACTACCGTGGGTCAGTCCCACACACATCCATCCCACAGGCTGGGCAGGAAGGTACACAATGGCTGTGCCCAAACACTAAATGGCTCTTGCCACCCCAATCTACCCCTCAGGACCCGGATTCTATTGACCAAGACCTATGGGCTTATGACTCAAAGAAAACCTACTCTTTAACCCAGTGGGTTCCAGCTGGAATCCTTAGGGATCCCATAAAGGTGCCTCAGAATCATTTTGAAGTCTGGAGAGGTGACAAACAAGATGGTCTCTATGCACCCAGCCTCCTTCATCCCGAACAGCTCCTCTATTATCTGTATTGCATGTTTGCCTTTGACAAAAGATTATGTTTAAAGAAAGGGCTCCATTATTTTAAGTATCCAATCCACTGCTTAAATGTCTTCCTATAAATAATTATAACCAATTTGAATTATGACATTTTTCTTAAGTTTTCTAACTTTATAGTTGCTTTTCATCTTTTAATAGCCTGAAAGCTACAAAAGTGGATATTTCTTGGGCAGAATCTTCTTTTACCTACCTAAAGTGCAAAGCCAGTTGTTTGGAAGCATTGTTGAGTGAATCAGTCACCCCTGTTTTCTCCTCATTGTCAGGAAAAAAAGCCCATTTTTTCCTCAGCAGGATCTCTTTTGAGTATCCATACTTATAACAACAGAATTATAACCCAAGAGAGATAAATAAAAGTGTTAATGACTATTTTTCCTGAGAAACAGAAAGCCATTCAATATTTTGTGAATAAAATGCTTTGGAAATGATCTCAAAAAAAGATACTTTAAATTTGGCATTGACCTTTGTAGCAGCCAGCCCTAGCTTTCTCTCAGCTGGAAGCTGTATGTATAGATATCTACACCTTTCAACAGTAAATCTGTAAATACCCTTCCTTGTGTGCTGCCCCTGAGCTGCCAATATTATCCTCATAAAAAAGATGCCTCCTCCTCACTTGTTAACACATCTTCACAGAAGAGCTGGAAATGAACGTTCTTCCCCCCACCCCAAACACAAAATATACATTTCGCTGAAGGAGACTCATTGCAAAAGAACAAGCCCTATTTTCCCAGTGTTTAGCAACTGACAGGAAGGAAAAGAAATTCTTCAAACCTATAGTCTTGCCTTGGCCTGATTCCATGTTTCCCAGATCATGCTCCTTGTCAAGAGCCATTTTGAGATGGAGGTTTACCTCAAGTCTACACAGTTTCAAATTGATTCTGATTCCTCAACTCAGGGTTCAGGACCCAGGATCTAGTTACCCATATGCAAAAAAAACATGATGATACTCTTACCACGTACAAGTCCACAAAAACAAACTCAAACTCCCTGGCATTGAGGGATTACTACCAAGCACCAATTAGAGATGCAACTGGAAAAAAGACCTCGAATAAAAGGGGGAAAAGGTAAAGACAAATGAGTTTATATGGCTAAGAAACTTCAAAGTGAGTCAGGAGGTTATCCCAGAGGTAACGCTTTTGCACATCTCAGCAGGATCTCATAGACTGCCAAAGTGGATACTACCCCAAATAGTGGGGCTCCTGAGGGCTCTGGAGACACCCAGGTCCTATGGTCAGGGCAAATAGCTCTGGAGTTTGGTGCCTTGCCAGTGGGCCCTACTTTGGAGTTTGTGCTCCTGAGAGTGACAGAGTTGGATTCAGTTATGGCTTCCCTACACATGGCTCATCTATCCTTTCTATTTGAACTTATATTTGGTGCTGGAGTTGGGAGGAGTACATCCAAGAGACTTGAATCTTTGGGCTGTCTGTATGCCAACTGGGCCCTGAGCCTCAGTGGAGTTGCAACACCTATTCTCTAGTTCATTGGACTCACCCAGAACAACTAACAAGGAAGTGAGGATGGACAACCACCACACCAAGGAAACAAGAGAGCCTACAACTGCAAGCAAGAGAATCCCATCCATCGGCTGTATGGGTTCGAAGCCCCCTCTCAATTAGAGGTGGAGTGGACATCACCATCCCAGAATCCTCAGGATTGGGGAATGAACTATGGACCAGAGTGGGCTTACTGGTATACAACTATAGACTTATTGTGGAGACAGTGGCCACTGGAGGTGCTGAAGTCAGAGGGAGGGAAAAAGAGGTATAATACGGGGGCTTCTTCAGGACTCAGGAATCGTCCTGAATGTCATTGCAATGACAGATATAGGCCATTATATATCTTCCCATAACTTGCAGAATAGTGTGGGAGAGAGTGTAAACTACAATGTGAACTATGGTCCATGCTCAGTGGCAATGCCCCAGGATGCGTTTATCAATTGCAATTAATGTGTCACACTAATGAAGAATGTTTATGTGGGAGGGTGTGGGGAGTGGGGCATATGGGAATCCCTATATTTTTTGTGTAACATTTATGTAGTCTAAATATCTTCTAAAAAATAAAAAATATATATTTAAAATTTTTTAAAAAGTAAGACACTGGGGAAGAAATGGAAGAAAATGCCACTGTACATACAGAACAAAAGATATTACAGTGATAAAAGGCAAAATGTCAAAAAAAATTTTTGAAATATTTTTCATTATTTTTTAATACCCCAATTTCTTTTTTTAACTTTTAGTTTTAGTTTTTCTAAATTATATGTGCTTTATTTCTTATGTTTAAACCTGTCATTATTTCATTTTCCTATTAATTGTATTAAGGGATATTCTTGGCTTCATTTTTGAAGAGGTTTTGTATCACAGAAGGGTTACAACTGTAGCAGGGGAGGATCATTGGTGTGGGGTGTCAGTGATGGGGGATACATGGGAGAAATTTCACCTGGGCATACATATAAGATATATAAATGTGTTCAAGTGTTCATGGGGCATTGCCACAGTGGGTAGAGATTCACACAACAACTGAAAGAATATTGAATTTCCATCCTGGGGAACTCTGCCACATTCTCTAATGGAACAGCACCAATCCCCCACATACAGGGGCAATGACTAGTGAAGAAGGATGGTCCATTGATGGGCCCTTGATATTGATGACTATGCTTATGAGTCTCTGCTCTTGAAATTGCAACTTAGCTTAGTGTTGTAGGTTGCCTAAGAGTTACCTACTGGGAGCCTCATTGTTGCTCAGATGTGGTCTCTCTCTAAGTCAAACTCAGCATATAAATGCATTACCTACCCCTCAGTATGGGACATAACTCCCAGGGATGAGCCTCCTTGGCACTGAAGGATTACTACCAAGCACCAGCTGGTGATACAACTGGAAAAAGACCTTGAATAAAACAGGGGAAGGGTAAAGACAAATGAGTTTATATGGCTAAGAGACTTCAAAGTGAGTCGGGAGGTCATCAGAGAGGTAATGCTTATGCAAATCTCAGCAGGATATCACAGACTGCCAAAGTAGCTACTACCCCAATTAGTAGGGCTCCTGAGGGCTCTGGAGACACTCAGGTCCTACGGTCATAGCAGATAGTTCCAGAGTTTGGTAGCTTGCCAGTGGGCCCTACTTTGGAGTTTGTGCTCCCAAGTGTGACAGTGTCGGACTCAGATGTGACTTCTCTACACATACCTCTTTTGTCCCTTTTATTTGAACCTATATTTGGTGCTGGAGTGGGTAGGTGTACATCCAAGAGACTTGAATCTCTGGGCTGTCCATATGCCAACCGGGCCCTGAGTCTCAGCAGAGTTGCAACACCTACTCTCCAGTTCATTAGACTCACCCAGGACAACTAACAAGAAGGTGAGGATGGACAACCACCACACCAAGGAACTGAGAGAGTCTACAACTGCAAGCAAGAGAGCCCCATCCATCAGCCATATGGGGTTGAAGCCCCCTCTCAATTAGAGGTGGAGTGGGCATCACCATCCCAGAATCCTCAGGATTGGGGAATAAAATATGGACTAGAGTGGACTTACTGGTATTCTACTACAGACTTATTGTGATTCTACCAATGGAAGAAATTATATCATGGATGTGGAGACAGTGGCCACTGGAGGTGCTGAAAGCAGGGAGAGGGAAAAAGAGGTGTAATATGGGGACATTTTCAGGACTTGGAATTGTCCTGAGTGACATTCCAATTACAGATACAGGCCATTATATATCGTGCCATAACCTACAGAATTGAGTGGGAGAGAGTGTAAACTACAATGTAAAGTATGATCCATGCTTAGTGGCAATGCTCCAAAACGTGTTCATCAATTGCAATGAATGTACCACACTAATGAAATGTGTTGTTAATGTGGGGAAAAGTGGGAGGTCTGGGGAGTGGGGCATATGGGAATCCTTTATATTTTTTTTATGTAGCATTTTATGTAATCTAAGTATCTTTTAAAAATAAATAAATAATATATTTAAAAACAAACAAACAACAACAAGAAAAAAAAACTCAAGTCAGCAAGTTTGGCTTTGTTCACTGTAGCCAGCCACCCGGACTTTTTCAGCCTGGGAAGGGTGGTCCCTCTCCTTTCCAGCCAGTTTCTTAAAGGAGCTCCTCCAGGTTATTTTTCCAAATCCACCACGTCTATTGACAGCTGCTTCTCCAAGCACACAAGGTGGACAAACCTGCTCTTAGTGGCTGGAACACTTATATTTATCAAAGAATAAATTATATATAAAGGAATCCTTGCCTTCTAGCCCATGTTTATTTGCCTGCACTGCTATCACAAACACTACTCAATCAGCTGGCTAAAACAACAAGCATTTATTGGCTCATGGTTTCAGAGGCCAGAAGTCCAACATCAAAATATCAGCAAGGCTTGCTTTCTCCCCAAAGAATGTACATTCTGGTGCTGGCTGCTGGCAATCCTTGGTGTTCTTTGGCTTTTATCTTTGGTCCTGTCACATGGCAATGTCCTCTCATTTCATCTGCTCTTCAAGCTAGGTTTTCTGCTGACTTCCAGCTTCTGTCTCTTTATAAGCCCTTTGGTAATTTGGATTAAGGCCCATCCTCATTCAGATGGGCCACCTCTTAACTAAAAGCAACATCCTCAAGAGGTTTTATTTACGGGTTAGCACCACAGGAATGTGGGGTAAGAAGAAGAAAATGTCTAAATTGGGGTACATAATTCAATCTACCACATTCTCCCTCTTTTGGAATTTTTCAAGGTATGGCATTATAACGGTTCCTCATTTTCCAATAACAGCAACAAAAAAATATTTTTTTCTAGAAGTCTTTTTTAATGGTTAGGTGATATGAGACCACAGGAGTATGACTTCATCCTTTAGGTGTTCAAACTATATTTCTCAAAGTCCTTGGATTCTGCAGCACTGGGGGGGCCATGGGGTTGGCAATATCTCCCATCCCTCCACCAAAGAAGCCCATGGTTCTGTACCCATGTCCCTAAGCACTGGAAGGGCAGTAAGGTGAAACCATTTCCAGAAACAAAACACATACTATTAGCTAATCACACAAATCACAGATGCTGGGAAAAACAGCTCTTTAGTTGTCCACTGGATCCAAAGTCCACCAGACATGTGGGTGTCAGAGAAACTCCCCTCAGCCTATTCTCCTGCCACTGCGCATCATCTTTCTCCCCTCCACCCAGGATTCTATCTCTTCCTCACCTCACCTCTGGCAAAAACTCTTTCATAGGTTCCACCCAGTATTCCCCTTGCTGAGAGGTGGGGGTCAGGAAGGGGTGAGGAAGAGGTTGGGGAGGAAGCACTGCACATCTAGTCCTTCCAAACCTAGTGTTAGGTAAAGAGGATGAAGGGCAAAGAGCTCTCCACTTCCAACCTGGAAATAAAATGACCACAGGATAAATATTGTTCTGCTCATTCTTACTGCTAAACTAAGTGTTATCATGCCAGCAGAGACTAAATATTTTCACCTTTTTCCAAATACCTTTTTTCAAATGTTGTTTTTGGTTATCCCACCCTGATATGAGCCAGGGTTCCAAGATGGAGTTCTCATAAGAAGACAGGGTGGGTAGAGGAGAAAACCAGACCGTACCGCACATTGGACAACAAGTTCTATTTAAAATAAAAAAATAAAAGTAAGTTTGAGGTTCTTTTTGCTCTGCCAAGAGCCCAAGAAAGGGTTTGCACCTTCAGCCTAGAAGCCAGAATGAGGAAGACACTTGAGCAGAGTTACAAACTACAGAGCTGCCTTTGACCTAGAGCTGGCATGTTGGCATATCGCTTAGCAAGAATTGATGCTTTGTTGTATAGTTCCCTGAGATTTCAGGATTGTTTATATCACAGTATAAACTAAAGAAGGCTGACAGGTACAGAAACGGACTGTTGCTATAACAACAAAAACAAAACTTAAAATACGTGGCATTGTCTTTGGGGGCAGGTGGCATGTGCTGCCTCTGAGCAGAAGCTTCAAGGCCATTGCATGGATCCATAATTGCTCTTTTCCCTCTGCCACAGGACCAAGACTGGGGCAGCCCCTTCAGCCTCAATCCTAGAATAAAGAGCTGTGGCTGTGACTCAAACTGAGAAATGAACCTCTGTTGTTTTAAGCATTCAGAAAAAGTTTGAAGTGGTACATTTATATATCTTCATATCTATGTAGGAGAAAGAGGGAGGAAGGGAAAGGGAGAAAGGGAAGACTAGAGGAAGAAAATATTTAGGACAGCAACAACAAGAGAAATTTTAGAGGAAGAGGGACATTTGGCATATCGATCACCAATTGGACTCAAGCAAGACCTGGATGGTAGATGAAGTGAGAAAAATGGAAGAACTCCAATGGGATCCAGGCAGACAGGTCGATGCTGACAAGCGGCTGCTGCCACGGGCCGAATTGATTATAGTTCTGAAGGAGACACACAGTGGAGCAAGTGAAACTTGTTATTCAAGTTTCAAGCCTTTAGTCAGCAATAGTCAGTAATACCCCCAAGTAAACCTCTGCCCTCCCCTTCCCATCCCCACCAAAAGTAAAAGCTTGACTTAATAATAATCTGTATACCATCTTAAGGACTCTGGAGAAAACGTTATACTTTTCCCACAGTGTAAATTCACTATAAAAAATATTTCTCAATGTAAAATCCTCAATAACAGTTACAATAAAAATTGCTATTGTCTATTTTAAAACCAGAATGCCTCTTTGTATATGGTCATGATGATAAATGAAAAACATTTTCACACCATCATCAGAATGGGTGGGGAATGGGATGGAGAAAGGAAGAAAGGCAAAGTCTGTGGAAGGACAAATTTGTAAGAAAATGTGTTCTGCCAAGAGGAGCCTGTATCCTTAAGGAATGAGTGGCATTGGACAGCCCCAGATGGGAAAAGTCAGAAAAGATATTCTTGATTCCTCTTTCCTGCTTAGTGCCTATATTCAATCCATTACCAGCTTATACTAACTCTAACTACACAGCGTGCTTCCCATTCATCTCTAGCTCCTCTTCCTTCCCCTGACATTACTGAGGTCATACCAATAGCTCTTGCCTGGACCATGGCAATACTCTCAAGCCATCTCCATGCTTTCACTCCCTTTCCCACCCATCCATCCTACACAGTGTTGATGGATTAATCTTCCTAAAGTACAGCTCTGATAATATCACCCACCTACTCCCTACTGCTATGGACTAAAGTCCCAAATCCCTACCCTAGCTTTCAAGCACCTACCTAATCTGGCCCACTATTCCCATCACACACTTAGAAATCATACTAAAAAAAGGAGTCATACCTTTATACACCCACCACTTTTCCTTTCTGTACCCTTTTCAAGGTCTTGCCTTTCCCTTTATTTAGACACATGGGTGTCTAAATCTTACCAATCCTTCAGATCTCAGCCCCATTCCCACTTCCTCCTTGAAGCATTCCATGATCCTTCCAATGAGCAGCCATCGTTCCCCTCTCCAAAGTCACATATCACACCATCTGGGTCTCTTCCAGGATAATTATCACTCCCAATTGGGGCCGTTCATGTGCATGTCTCACTCCCTCTTACAGTTTGCTGCAAGGCAAGTTCTATCCTATTCTTTATATTATGGAAGGAGGAAGATAGGAGGAGCAAGAGAAGGAAGGAAGGGGAAAAGGGAAGGTAGAAGGAAGGTGGAAGGAAGGAAGGAAGGGAAGAAGGGAGGAAGGGAGGGAGGGAGGGAGGGAGGGAGGGAGTCTGGCCAGTAACCTTGCACCTAAAAAACCCAAATGCCCTGACCATTTCCCCTGACAAACGTAGTTCCTGCTTTACTGACCCCCTACACTTTCCATGTTTCCATGTCTATCCAAAATGTAGTACAATTGTATTCTCTACTTTCTTCTCCAAAGCAACCAAAAGCAGTCCAAGAACAGGGGATGTGTCAGAAACATGAAGCAGAGGCATCCAATAAATTCACATGGCTGCCTCTGTGCTACACCCTCAAATGCAAGATGATATACCCTGACACCTTCCAGGGACAGAGGAACAAGGCTCTGAAATGATGGGTCATCCCATAGTTCCATAGGCACGCTATCCCAGGAGCAGCCATAGAGAATGATAACAGTTTGCTATGTTCCAGGCATTCTGTCTAGGGCTGCATATGCATTATTTAATTCTCAAAATACCTGCCATTTTACAGGCAAGGAAGATGATGCTTGATTCTTTGGCCTTCTCCCAGAGATGCAGATTGCTAGAGTTGCCGCATTCTAGTCCTGCAGCTTTGATGTGATGTGTAAGCAGTTCAGATGGTAGAAAGGCCACCTGCCTCCCCCTGTATACCTGGGAAGGTCCTTCTGGGAGGTGAATCTGTTTTAGCACAGCCACTTGCATGCCATCTTTTATCCCATCACAAGTTGTGCTCTGCCAACTGGCACTTCCAAAGCCCTGGTACTGATTGTAAAGCTCCCAGGTGACTTGATATGTTTGCTGAATTCTAAGTGTGTGGACAATGGCTGCTGTCATCTTTTCTGGCCTTGCTGACTTCCTGATAACAGGGAAGGATGGCAACTTCAGCCAGTGAGAAGACCTTGGGTGTAGGCAGCTCATTGTTTCATAAGGACTGTCTTTTAAACCAAGATCTGATTTCACCATGGTCAGATATAGTGTCCCTGGAGGAAAGATGAACCCCCTCTGTACTCTGCATATCCAAGCTCTCTTCTCTTAACCTGAATCCAGTTGTCAAATTCATCCTCCAAAAAGACTCTCCTTCCCAATAACTTTCAGTGTCTCATCATTGTCTTAATGATCATGACAAAGGGATCTGGTCTAGTGTTTATAGCCCTGTTTGTTCTGATACAGCCTTTCCAGCCTCAACTGATGTCTCTTCCATGCACATGCCCTGGATTCCAGCCAAACCAAACCCATGCACCTCTCCTCCAGACTCTACAGACTTTGTTCTGCCCCTGATTTCCATCTGTAGAAATCCCAACTACACCTCAAGACTCAGTCAATGTGTTGAATCTTGAGAACTTCCTTGATGAGCTTTCTCCTAATTCCCCATCCTGATTAGATGTTAGTTTCCTAGAACTGCCATAACAAAGTTCCACAAACTGAGTGGCTTAAAACAACAGAAATGTATTGTGTCATGTTTCTGGAAGCTAGAAGGTTGAAAGCCAGGTACCGAAAGGGCCATGCTCCCTCTGAAGTCTGTAGGTAGGAATCGGGTCCAGGGCTCTCTTCTCGCTGGAGGTGGTCAGCAATCCTTGGGGTCCTCCCCTCTGTCTGCGTCTCCTCTTCTGTTTAGGACATCAGATCTGTTGGATTAGGGACTCTCCCTACTCCAATGCAACCTCATCTTAACTTAATTAATTCCATCTGATATTAGCCTATTTCCAAATAAGGTCACACGCTGAGCAACTGGGGGTTAAGACTTCAACATCTCTTTTGGGGGGTTCACAATTCAACCCACAACAATAGGATTTCTCCAATCACTGCAATTTCACGTTTTTTATGTCTTTCCTTGCCCTTACAACAGTCCATACTCTATTAGAGGATAACTTTCTTTATTATGAACTCTCAGCTCAAAGGCAGATTTCTACCTGAGTATTCATCCCCAGCGCCACCCTTCCCCAACACCACTTCCACAACCACAGCTAACACAGAGCCTTTCACAATGTGGTGTTCAAAACCTATTTCTTGGATTGGTTCATAAATTGTTGAAGTGGGTAAATATAGTTGAAAAACTAACTGAATTTACTCCTTTGTCCCCGAGTTTTATTCTGGGGTTTGTTGTTTTCTTTTTCCTCTTTGCTCATATTGTCAAGTACTGATTATCCATTCTAACCTGGTAACAATACAGAAGTTTTATAAATATCACTTAATATACAAGTGCTGTGAATATTCTGGGAATTTCTAAAGAAAACTGAGTCCAGATTGTGAAGATAAAATGTGAAGGATGCTGGGAAATGGCTCTTTTTTTTTCCCGTAGTGTCCTCACAATACAGCATGCTGAACAGACTTCCTACCCTGGAAGACCAATGCAATGTACAAGCTTTCAAATGAACCTCTTTTCATTTCAAAGCTTGTCCTATGTATTTCATACTTTTTCTGGCTTAGAAAAATGACTAAGTACTTTTTGACCAAAAGTCCTTCTGCTTGACTCTAGCTAGACATAAAAAGAAATGAAACAAAGACATTAAGACCACTTCTGATGAATTATGCTAATAAGAACTAGAAAACAAAAAATTCATGTAAACCACTAAATAAATAAGAATTGTTAATCAGATAGATAGAGAGAAAGAAAAAATTAGTTAATTAGTTAGTTAGCACAGCCCTCTTGCTGCCTCCTAGCCCCAGAGGATCTAAACTGTGCAGCCAAGGATTCAAGACAAATCCAGTCAAAATGATTAGAGTTCTCCCTGATGCAAACTATAGACAATGAACTCAACTTGCTTAAGACAAAAAAGGGAAAACATTGGCTCACAAAGCCAGGAATTCCAGGATTGGGTCTGGGCTTCAGGGTCATCTGGACCCAGAGATTCAAATGAGGTTGTCAAGACTTCCTTCCGTTTTCTTTCCTTCCCTTTTCTTCCTCTCTCTGGCTGTCTCTGTCTCTCTCTCCATCAAGAGCCTACTGTCACAGACAGGCTTTATCAGTGTGGTAGGGACACAGCTGCCAACAGTCTAGACACACATCCATAGGGCTCACACTCCAAGAAGAGAGAAGAGAGAGAGAACACACTCTTATCTCTCTCAGGAAACTTGAGTTAAATACCTAAATCCTAGGAAAAACTTTGGCCTGGCTTGGGCATATGGCCATATCCTAGTCAAACCCCCATGGCCAAAGAATACAGCATTATGTGTTTACCGGCCAGGTTTGGGTTATATGCCAACAGGATGGGGGCCAGGCCTCCTGCACCACATGGAATAGAGAGAGGCACTGTTTCCTAAAAGAAACGACACTGATGTGACCAAAACAACAAATGTCTATATGCTGGATTTATGCAATATTAGGGAAAGTTTTTACCCACCAGAAAATATCATCTAGAGTCTGCTCCCTAAACCAATCAATGTTCTTATTTGAAAGGAACAGAATTAAGAAGATTG